>JAJONR010003906.1:0-101171 GCA_029582245.1 Solanum etuberosum | reverse complement strand
AATTTAAGATACTTTATGATATTTCTCCATTTTTGTCAATATAAATTCACAAGTTTTTTGTTTCATGAAATTTCAACTCAAGATTATTTTTTATATTTCATTGTTCTTTGTAGTATTATTCTATTATCAAATCCATGTGTTAACTTGACACGATGAAGAAGACTCTTGAATGTTGATTAATTTGACAAAAAAAGTGTCGGCCAAGAGCTCAAAAAAGTGGGCACCTATTTTGTATTCTTATTTTTATCTATTTTCTTATGATAAGATTCTAAGGAAGATGTGTGTGTGTGTGTGTTTTCTCCATGTAACTTCTTTAGTTTGAATTTGTATAATTTTTCATTATTGCAAGTTTGTATTTTTGTTTAGATGCAAATTAGTTATTGTAACTTTGTGTGTAATAATACTAACTACTAACAAATGTTCAACAATATTATAGTACAAAAAACTATTTATGTTTTTTTAAAGATTCCTCTATTTTGTCCATATAAAATCATATTTTTTATTTCATGAAACTCCTAGTCAAGATTATTCTTTTTATTTCATATTTGAAGTCCTGTTTTCCATGGTTTGATATTGTAATACAGGTAGACTTAATAAAGAAGACTCTTAGATGTTGATCAGTTAGTCAAAAGGAATGTTGACAAGAGCTCAAAAATTGTACATCGATACATTAATATTTTAAAAAAATAATCTATTTTCTTATGATTAAGGTCCTAATGAAGGTATATGCATTGTGTTCTTTCTATGTAATTTCTTAAGTTTTGAAGGTAAGAGCATTTTGTTTGTACAATCGTTAGACGGAAATTAATTATTGTATCTTATGCTAATTACTATCAAGGTTCAAACATTATTATTGATAGATTAGAAAATTTAAATATATATCAAATGTTGAAATACGACCTTTTTTATGATTTTTTTTTACGGTAGAAAGAACCATTTATGTTTCTTATGATTAACATCCTAAGAAAGATGTGTTTTTATTACTATAAAAAATTACTATTAAGTAGGATAGAGGAAGGAAAAGAGAAAAAGAAGAATATATATATATATATATATATATAAAAAAAAAAAAAACAAATACTACGTTAAAGGATAGAGGCAAAATTAAAAATATGAATATTTATTTAGATAATGATGAAAAATAAGAGGAAAAATAACAACAATGAGTTGAATAAAATCGACACCTCTCTTTGGCCAAGAATCCTATTTGTTTATTTATTTATTTTCACTATATTTATATTTATTATTATTGTTGTTATTATTATTAAAATAATAAAAAGAATTGTGTTAATGACTATTCCTGCATTCATTTTTATTCTTTATTGTAAAAATCTGAATGTCTATAAATAAAGACATTGTAAGAATTTTTAGGAATGATCACATTAGAGTTTGAAAAATTGTGCATTAGTTTCATTTTTTCTTCTTCTTTTTTTTAACAATTAAGATTATAAGAATGATATTGCATTATTTATTTATTTATATTCTCTCCACAATTTTCTTTGTTTTATACTTTATACGATCTTTTTTTATTATTGTAAGTTTATAATTTTTTTAATCCAAAATAACAACTTATGATTTTGTTGGAAGTCATATAACTACTGACCAAACATTTCTCTTTGTGAAGCCACTTGTACATCGGGATATATATGATATATATGCACATATGATAAATATTTCTTCTATCAATATCATATTTTAATAAAATTATTGACATCTTATCATCTTTTTAACCGCGCGAAGCGCGGATAAGTTCCCTAATGACTAGATATGACAACATTATTATCCAATGAAATGTCTCAAAAAGCTATGTCTTGGACCATAAAATATTCTTGAGCAATTTCAATACATATAAATAAAAGCAACACAGTCCGGTCAATAAAATATCCGTATTTATGAAAGATTTGAGGAAAGAGTGTATTGTATGTAGACAGTTTATTCTAATACAAGTATTAATGATTGATATTCATAATTCAAATTTGTAACCTATAAATCACACAAAGACAACTTTATTATTCTTCATCAGGACTCCCCTTCATAAATAAAAACAACAAAAAAAAAATCAAACTAATATAATAATATGAAGATTTTTAGTCTTCAGTGAACAAAAATATCTCCTTATTATCATATATATATATATATATATTTTTGCATCTGATTTATCTTTTTCATTTTTCAAATCTAGAAAATAAATATGTTAAACGGAAACACCAAATCTATACCAAATTCCTCTTGAATCACTCAAATCTACTAAGTAATCGAGAAAATGAGGAATATTAAATATTTTTATAAGAATCTAATTGACAACACATCATTACTCCAATTATAATCACGATTAAGTCAAACTTTATTAATTTAATGAAATACATTTGACACTTTCTTGTTAAAAATTTGTAGTAGATAATTCATGGAAATGGTTTGTCTTTCAAAATATATGGATATAGTTACTTATTACCTACTATTAAGTGAAAGATTCAATATATGCCTAAAATAAAATGGTGGAAAATTACTTATATCCGATATTTATGCTAAATTATACTATATAATTTATAATAAAATAAAATAAGATTAGAATGTGCAGTGATTAACTGCTCCCTCCGTCTCAAAATATTTTTCATCCTTTTTAAAAATATGTTAATTATTATTTTTCCATTTTATCATTAATAGTTTTGTTGTTCTCGAAAAATACAAATATCTTAATTATTATTTATGATATATAAATAGAGTAAATATTCAATCAAGAAAGATTATACTATAATATATAAATAAAGATAAAATAGTCAAACACCCCTTTTACTAAATATTTTTAAATAAAGATAAAATAGTCAAACACCCCTTTTACTAAATATTTTTAAGAGATATGTAAATGAAAAATACGATAAATATTTTAAGAATAAGTTTAGCAAATATATATATATATATATATGCAAATAATTTTTTACCAAATAAATTGATTAAACTAACCTTGTTATACTTTTCAACCATTCCAAGTTATACATAAAAGTCAAGTCAAACGTCAATATTTAAAGGAAGAATAATGACAGACATCAAAATATATGAAGATAAGAGATTCCATCATATAGAACAGCACTAGTGCATATAAGTTGGACCACTTTATTCTTACCAAATAAAAGGGCATAATACGTAAACATGATCATAACTTGACTTTAATGGATAATTATATTTTTTAATTTTGAGTATATACAAATAGACACTTAAATTTATATAAAATTAAATTAACAGACATACGTATTCTACATGGCATAATACACGTATGATACAAAATTGTCTTGTAGAGTGTCATGTAGGACGAATGTGTCTATTTGTCCAATTTTATACAAATTTAAGTATCTATTTGTGCATACCCAAAGTTAAATGTCATAGTTGTCCGTTGAAGTCAAGTTAAGGATTATGTTTAAGTATTATGCAAATAAAAAAAAAGTTGGACCACTTTTTAATTTATTTATTCGTTTAATAAATGTCTAAAATATTTATAAATAAAAATAAGTTAAAATTTTGTGCTGCTTTAAATATTTGTTATTTGATTAAGTATTTTACAATTTTATCTTTAATATCTTTTCTAACCTCTGAAATACTCTTCCTAAAACATGCCAACTCCTAATTATTCTTTTTTTTTTATGTATAAATAAATACTTTTAAATTTATATTTTATATGTAACTTTAAGCTGAAAAAGTTTTTATCAACACATTTTTACCAAATACAGAAATTATTTATCTGTACTTAATTAGCTGCAATATGTTTTATCCATATATTTATAATACATATTAGTTTAAACACCTAAAAAATAAAAAATGTACTTAACACTTGATGCTTATTAGCTTACCCAAAACCCAAATGAGCTCTAATTGTAATCATTCATCTTTAAGTAGGTTTTAATTAATCTCATAAAAAGTTTATTCTCTGTATCTTTTCTACAGAGAATAAAATAAACTATCTGAAGGATCAGTTGCTCCCATAATTGTCAAAGTAAGAAGGGAAAAGAGCCTGATATACCCCTCAACTTTGTCATTTAGAGCTGATATATCCCTCGTTATGAAAGTGGCTCATATATACCCTTATCGTTATACAAGAGTCATTTGTATAACAATAGGGGTATATATGAGCCACTTTCATAACGAGGAATATATCAACTCTAAATGACAAAGTTGAGGGGCATATCAGACCCTTTCCCAAGTAAGAAATATGGTCTGGCTAACTAGCATTCTGTTTTATCTTCCACATCAGGGTGTTGTAGAATGTGTGGCCAGTCAATATTGAAATGCCAGATTTACTTGTACAAACTGGAGTCTATACATCACGGTGCAGTCACCTAAAATGTTTATAGTAATGTATGGTACAAAGTCGAGCCAACAAAATTGAGAATGGATGTAGCAAAGTCACATCCATTCTTGACTTCTATTCCGACAGAGGGATGTATCACAACAAAGTTCAGCACGCCTGAGAGCAAGGAAGTCTCAACTCCCAATCCCCCAACGTCAGGGTGAAGGGTGAACCCGATCTCATATATGATATATTGCTGCAGGATGTTGTGGGAGCTTTACCATAATTGTGTAGCACTATAGATGTGGATGATAGTTCTTTGTATTCACCTTCCAATATTCTATACCATAACAGGAACTCAATGGACTTCACACCGTCACGTGCTAGTTTCTTGTAGCCAAGAGACTTAATTTCATGTTCAGTGACTCATGAAATTTTGTCGCCAATAGAATGTGTCATATGTAAATGCTCGAAATGTCTAAAATTTATAGCAATACAAAGCAAACAACGTAATTTACATTTGGGAGGTGTTTGTGGAAAGGATCACTAAATAGAATAGAATTCGAACTATTTTCACTTTGAGTAAACCAAAGGGGAATCACAAGAATAAGATAAGAAACTTCATTGGAAAAAGATTAAAAAATCTGAAGTAATTCATATGAAAAAATTAACAAATTATAGAGAACAAGAGGAGGAAAAAAAGGATTGTCATACCTGCTTCTATTATTGTTGAGATTCAAAAGATTCAATATATATGTAGGTTCCTAATCTATTTACATACAAATTGCACATCCACATGCATGTATCTCATCTTCATATTTGACAATTTTCTAAATAAGACATAATAAGAACTCAAAACTATCTTTGCCAGTACAATGAGAATGAAGGATGAGCAATCGCACCAGATGGAACAACATCAACTGCTTGTGAGCCACTGCTCCGGTATGGTTCAGTTGTTGGACCAGTAGCAGCAAGCTGATATGGTGGAGGTATGGTGTTTGACAGCCGCGTAGAGCCTCCCAAGTGTGGTGGAGGCCTATAAAAATCACCAGTTATGATATTTCGCAACCCTGCAGAGCCTTGTGAGTATGGTGGTGGCCTATTAACATCACCAGGTGTGGTGTTTGGCAACCCCATAGAGTTTTCCATGTATGGTGGAGGCCTACTATACGCATCACCGGTTATGGTGTTTGGCCCTTCCAAGTAGGATGACGGCCTATAGGCATATCTGTGGGAGAGCAGCCTGTCATACACAGCTGCATCACGAAGAGATCCATCAACTCAACTCAGAACAACATCGGTGCCTGCTGATATACCTGCTCCAGGTACAGCCATGGCCACACCTACCATAGGTCCTGCCAGCGAGCCAACAATATTTTCATGAATCGAGCCTGCAACAGGTCCATGATATACCGAAGGGTACACAGAATGACCATAAAAGTGTGCAGCAGTTCCACCACCTTCTAACAAGGTATTGCTTCTATCGACATGATTAACAACTCTCTGTTGTTGTGGCGGCCATGGATTAGGAAAATGTGAGTGTTTCACTTCTTTGTTGTTCAACCACTCAGTTTCATCATTTTTTCTCTTTTGTGCCATTCTTTGATCATCTTTCAGATTCTTCCTGAATTGAGCAATTTCTTTCTCCAAACCTATTACTTTCTCGCCGATTTGCCACTCTGAAAGAAATTTTGAATGATCAATGTTGTTACGTCCCAAACATTGGATGACAGATTTCAAAGTACCCAAGTACCTCCTTTTAACTCCAATAATCTCTTGAAGAGCTGAATCTTTTGATCCTTTATTTTGTTCAAATGTCTGAATTTTATTGAATAATGACACTTCAGACTCATGTAGAAATGATGTCAAAAGTCTTTGAGGGTTAAATCTATCTTCAAGACCAAAACAAAAGGTAAAATAAACGGCGTCAACTACCATACTTTGCTTCAGCATCCCTTCTATTATTTCTGGAATCTTTGCCATGAGAACACTTGATCTCCTGAGGGAGCCAGAAATCATCTTGATGTAGCTTTGGTGCAGCAAATCCTTGATATCCTCTTGTGGAATCCCGAAACACCCAATAAACAACAACAAACCTCGAGCATCAATTTCCTGAGCTTTTAGTATACCTCCTTCAAAATTCAATCTCCTATACCATGCTAAAGCTGCTTGCCCTGCCTCTTCCTTCTCTCCATTTTCAATCTCAACAGCTCTTCCCTCGCCCTGGCCTAGCATTCTCAAGAAGCACTCCAAAAGCAATACTAAAGCCCGTCTTTCCATGATCAAAGGTGAGCCTTCAACATAAGTATTGCTCCCTTGAGTATAAAACATGCCTATAGCTTCCAATATCAGCCTTGCAGGATTAGGCGAGAGTTTCAATGCCTTAGGGACTTCTTGTTGCAGCGTCTTTAAACATGAGAGACGCCTTATCATGTACTTCCGCAGACCATGACTATTCATTGTTTCGCAGAGGATTTTCACCTCTGAACTAGAACGAGGAGAGGATTTCAGCTCTATACGAAACGATTTCGGCTCCGGACGAGGAGGGGATTTCAGCTCTATATGAAACGATTCCGGCTCCGGACGATGAGGGGATTTCAGTAGTTGTTTCTCTTCCTCTCCTTCTTTGGACGATTTAGGTTGTGAACGAGGAGGGGATTTCAATTGTTGCTCCTCTTCCTCTTCTTCCTCTTCCTCTTCCTCTTCAGAGAGGTCAGATGGTTCTGCGGCTGGGGCTGGGGCTGGGAGTGCAGGTGCTGACGGAGTTGTATTATTTAGGCGCGATAGAAGTAGCACAGAGGAGTCAATTGAGGTACGAATGGTATCAATGTGTCGGTGTAGCTCACCTAAGCATCGTTGGAATGCCGAGAGACCGTTGGAGAGTTTGCAGAGACTGGCATTGATCAATTCCTGAGAATATGTTGGAGATTGTTGCAATTCCGACTGTTTCTGCTGCCGCGAAGAGTTTCCTGTTTGACGTTTCTGTTCTGCTCGGAACAATTGATCGGTCAATGGTGGCATCGCCCTGTCGCCGGCGCTGTAATTCGCCGGTTTATCCATAGTATTCATTGTAGGAGTGGAGAATGAGAAAAATTGACAATAGAAACAAAAAAAAAAAAAAAAAGGATCGAAGCCCCTAACGGAGAAAATGTATGACCTGTTAAAACTATACACATTATTATATTTTCAGGCTAAATATACTTTTCTCATTAAATTTTGACATAATTTACCTTAATTTTAACGGATGATCAAATGAAGTCATATGTGAAGGTTAAAATATCAATTACGATTGTATAAATATAATTGACATATAATATTTACGATTATAATTTATCACAGAATGTCTCAATAATGAGAAGAGAGAAGAAAAATAATGAAATCAGTTTGTCATTACCAATTAAATTTATTATCTAACAAATTTATTCAACTTCATCGTTTTAAATTTACAGTGAAAATTGAAAAGTTAGGCTATAGAAATTCTTATGGTTTGTATCGTTCTATACTTCTATTAAGCTCGTCTCAGTACGACATATGCAAATTTTAAACTTGTAGACAAATTTGTCATTTTCTTTTGATTCCAAATTTTAAAACAAGTGGATTATTCAATTTTTGCTTTCAATATTAGACCGATTATATCAGCTTATTGAAAATTAATACTAAATAAATTTCACTTTATATAGTTCAATATCAAGGAATAATCATATGACATTAAAGACCGAAAACAACATATCCAAACGAAGAAAAAAAGAGCCTATTATTTGATCATCCATTAAAATTAAAAGTATAAATTTATGCTACAATATAATGAGAGAGAGGTTCTAAAAATATAATAGTAATATATTTGAATAAGAAATATAATAACAATATGTTTAAATCATTAAAATCAAACATAAACTTATGCTAAAATATAATGAAAAAAAAGGTTAATTTGACTTTAAAATATAATGGAGATATATTTGGATTAAAAGTATAACAAAGAATATACTCTCGTTCACTTTACTTGTCACTTATTTCTAAAATAGATTTTTAGTTTTACTTGTTACTTTGACATATCAAGAAAATACAATAATTTTTTTTTCCATGTTTTACCCTCAACATTAAATACTTATTCCTTCCGTCTATTTTTAATTGTCATGATTTTCTTTTTTAGAGTCAAACGATAAGAACTTTGGCTAACATTTTACTATGTATTTTTTCATCATATTGATATATAAGAAATTGCAATTTATAGTACTTTTAATATAGTTTTTGAATATTTAAAATTTTTATTTAAAATATTGAAATAATGTAATCTAATTTCACTTTAAAAATTAGTTAAATTAATTATCGAAAAATGCAATATGACAATTACATTTTTCAAATCATTTTTTAAGACATCATTTAATATTTAATGCTGATGGTTTGATAAAATATTTATATCAATAATTATTTTTTGAATGGGTGTGACAAAGTAAAATTGAACGGAGGGAGGAGTTCTTTTTCTGTGAACTCCGCTAATCTCTCTTCTTTTCAAATTACTACATTCGGAGGGACAAAAAGAAGAAGAAAAAAAAGCCCTAAACTTTGGTCTTGTAGTAAGGGGGTCTGGACAGTTCGAAAATGGTGGATGGGTCGAATAACGTGGATGTAGAGAAGCTGATCTCCTTCAGTAAGGATCTTGTTCAGTTCTTGAAAGAAGATAAAGATGTCAGCTTCTTGAAACAGTGTAAAGAGCAATCTAATGCCCTTCAATCACACTGCCAATCTGAGTACCAGGCCCTTCAGAATTCCATTCAAGGTGGGGTTCTTGTATTTCCTTTTCAATTTTGTAAATTGGGGGTTTGTTGAATTTTTTAGTGGCATAAAGTTTGAATCTTTCCCAATTGCAGTTTTCCCTAATCCTCATGAGCTGTGTGAGAAAGAATAAGTTAGCTTAAAGATTGCACCTTTGGAATTGTCAATTGTGTGTATAATGTTCTTACTGTTGGATTTAGATTAATTTTTTTGGAAATGGTAGGATGGTTACTGACTGAACCTCTTTCTGTGTTACTTGAAGCATTTGGCCATGAAAACTGTGAGTATTTGAAAATTGGAGTTGGGTTTGGCTATGAATACAAATTCTGAGTTGTTTTTTGAATTTTTGTGAGTGAAAAAAGTTTTTTGTTGTTTTTCAAATTCGTGAAAATTCAAGTTGAATTCTAGAATTTTATGGCGGAGTTCAACTCCGGGGAAAGTATTAAAAAAAAAAAAATCATGCCCAAATGCTCCCTAGCTTATGGATTGTTCCAGGAGACAACTCATTGGCCAAGAGGTTACAATTTAAGCTGCAGATCTCAGTGGTATCACTCACAGTGAGCTTAGTAGTGCCTGACTGAACCTTCCCTACTTCCTACGAACAATGTCAGAGAAAAGACACAGTTGGCTTAAAGATTGCAACTTTAAATCTGATATAGACAGAGTTTACAATGTGCTTTGCTGCTGGATGCAGTTTTTTTCATGTAGCACCCCTCTGCTTTATAGATACTTCTTTTCACTTGAAACCTTGCCTTTTAATGATATTGTTATTTCTGGATGTTTCATTTAGTAACATTCCTTTGATGAAAGAGAAAAATGAGGGTTGAGTCAATTTCTTTCTAGTTTAATTAATTTAAAGATTGAACCCAAGGGACATCCCGTTGCCTAGAGGCTATAAGTTGAATCACCGTGCGTAGTTCAGACCTCAGGGTCACCACTACGCAATAGGATCTTAAAAACTCTGCGTAAGATTGCATTTTTGAATCAATGTAGACAAACTTCACAATGTTCTTGCATCTGGATGATTCTTTTTCTTAGTACCAATTATTAGTGGATAAGTCTCTTTACATGGAACTGAAACACCATTTTCTGTTTGCTTGCGTACTGGAGTGTCAGGTCAAAAAATTTTCTTGCAAAATATCGTGATTTCTGGATGTTTCTTTTATTACTAACATTTCGGGGAGTGTGGAGTCTCTATCTCTGTCTTTTATACCTTTACATGAGTACTACTGCTGGAATCTGGATGCTCTCATGCCAACCCTCATGAGATTTTTTAGAATGTATTATATATAGTGTAAAATTGGTTCTATTACCTACTTATTCCTGATAGTTTTGGTGATACTTCTACTTTTGGCATAGTTTGTTTCCGAGTTGAAGTCCTTTTAGCCAATTATAATGCAAAAATAAGTAGCGGCCCAGTATGTGTGTCCGTGTGTTTAGTTTAATGATTAGCTCAACAGACCACTACTTTGGTTCCTTTTGAGGTCCCAACACTGCTCCTATGAATTCCCTCAGGCCTCAGACATACATGTTGTTTTTCTTATTATATAAGTTGGAAATTGGAATTATGTTGGTATTTAGTGTCTTCGTTCGATCATTAATTTATGATTGTACTGGGAGATGTCCGGATTTCTGAATTTGAAAGTATTAATTAACTAATTTCAAGTCATTACAATACTCAGATTATCAAGGAAAGATAAATGCATGTAAGCAGAGAACAACAGAAGCACAATCTGAAGCTGCTGCAGATGCTGAAATAGATAAGCTGCAGAAAGAGTTAGAACAGGAGATCCAGAGAGAACAACTGCTAAGAGAAGAACTTAGATAAGTATATTTAACAACGTTAGATACATGTATTTGTATTTCTCAGATAATTTAGTGTTATGCTTATTGATTGACACCTTTTTTAAACACAGTTATAACCGATGAGATCAATGATTTAGATCGTCAAAGACACTCTATTGAGGAGCAAAGGAAATTGCTCAAGAAAATCGAGCAAGATCAGCTTCGAGCTGAGTAAGCAATCAGAACCCCTTGTACTTTAATATGTTTATGATTATGTCAGACATTTACTTCCAACATACTGCTATAATATTTCGTTGAAACAATCCCATCGTGACATTGATATGTTGACTCCTCCTCATTCTCTGAGTTTCAAACCGTGCCTGCTGGCCCTTGGGGTTTCTCGGTCATCAAAAAAGAAAAAGATATTGATATGTTGACTCGTTAAGCTTTTGCAACTTTATGCTGTCAAAGTATCTCAAGAGGTTGTGAGGGTCTGACATGTTTTCATCATATTCTGTGGATAATGTGCCTACTCAGTTCCATATTACAACATGGTACGAATATTTGAATGTATCTGCCATATGCCAATCACTGTTAAGATAGTCCATTAACATCCCATCTGGTGCAGACCAAGTTCTACCACAGTACATCTTTGGATGTCTAGTTGTAACTATTGCCCAACTAAGTATTTCGACAAATTGAATACACACATCATTTGACATATGCAACAAAACATATCCCTCCTTTCCACTTTATGGGATACGCTTTTCTTTTTAGCCTGTTCCGAAAAGAATGACACATTTCTAAATTTGTAAACAATTAACTTTACACTTCCCATTTGACCCTTAATGAGAAGCTTTTATGACCATCCAGATGTTATGGCATATTTACGACCACAAGTTTCAAAAGTTCTATAGACACACAAATGTTATGACATGTTTAAGACCACAAGTTTCGAAAGTCTTCATTTCTCTCTTAAACTCTATGACGATTCAAACTATATCACATAGTTTGGAAAGGAAGGAGTTGTATTTTTAAAGGTTTACCTCTGCTGCACCTTCACTCATGAACATCATCTGAGGATTGAAACTTATTAGACATATTACTTTTTTTCGTTAGTACTTTACACTCTGTAGACACACAGCCGCTTGCAGAATATCCTGTTGCAAGGATACCAGTGTTTTTATCCAGAAAGTTCTTTTTCCTCTTTTTTTTCTTCTTTAAAATGCTTAGTATTAAAGTTGTACTCCCAGTGTGCGGTTGATGTTTGGTAATTTGTGTTAAAATCAGTACTAATATTTAGTGATCTTTCCTTGTCTCTCTCTAGCTACTATTGTTTGTAATGCTTCTTCTTTAAGGGCTGTTTCTTGTATATGTTAATTTCGAGCAATTTTCTCCTCTTATTTTGTAGGATGAAGCTATCACTGTATGCCTCTGTTACAAGTATCATCCCGGACTTGGATGATCAATCCAAAATATCAGGCCGTATCCTAATTACTTTGTTTGCTAAGCTAACATTTCTGATTCTTTTCTAAATTCACCTTGTGTCTGTTTTTCGAGATTGTGCCGCAATTCAGTTCACCTTGACCTATCCTAGATATTGTGGAGAGAGATAAGAAGGTGGTTGAAAATTTCGAGTTTGATTCATCAAATCAGACTGCCTTTGACACTTGTAACAACATCTGGAAGATGATTAATTTGTAAGAAGCAGCATTGCTCAGGCTTAGTTATGACTTGCATTGTTAAGAGTACCTTATTGCTTTGGCTGATCAGATTTTTAATCTAATCATACTAGATACCATTGCCATTTTGCATTATAGTGTGTTTCATTTGAAGAACAATCTTGTATTTTGTATATGATATTTGTTGTTCCAGAATCCAAATCATTTCTAATGCTTTCACAAGTCTCAGTCTGTAAAGTTATAAATTGGAGAAAATCAACAAATCTTGAACATTTGCTAGGTAGCATAATCCAATAGTCTAATCATAAGTTGCAACATTGACATCTAGCAGGTAACTGCTCAAGCTTTCTCAACGTTCCATCGATATCAGCATCATAATTCCATTCCATTGAAAGAATTCCTCACATATTTCACCTCACTAAGTACAACAACAGTATGATAAGAGAGTCGAGCTAGCACGTTAAACATTATGAAGATTTATACCTTTGTTGGCCAATCAAGCAATTGTAAAACTACAAAATGAACTCTATCTACGTTAAGGAGAGATTTTACATAAATGTTACAAGAAAAAAATATGCTAGAAATTCTCATATGACTGTATCTGGGGCATTGCTGAAATCCCAATTTCAATTCATACATAATAGTTGAACTGTTCTCTCTTATACAGCTCATTCAAGCCAAAAGTCACAAATGCTGTGTAAAAAGCAGCGGAATCAAATGCAAATTATCACAATCAGAGTTCAGGCCAAGGTTTGCCCATCAATCTCCCCTGTAACAAAAAAACAACTAAACTTCAATCCAAGCAAGTTGAGTTCTATTTGTGTAAATTCTCACTGTCCGTGTCAATCCATCTTAGCTCATCTTATCTTGTAATGTTACGATCCATTATAATGACTAATCTGTTGGTTGTCTACTTAGGACCTACAATGTGAGCAAGCTCACACAGGCGGAGTTTGCCTCTGTAACCACCAGGAAATATAAAGGTGCATTTATGACCAAGCAAAATTTTGACTTCAGGAGCAACAAAAATATTGTATGCATTGCAACAGCTGGACTGCATATGAAAACAGACATTTGGTGACACCTTAATGAAGTCAAACTTCAACACAATGAAACACAGAAATAAAACAAAAACAAGTAAATGTGGTTTCCACATGATGCATATCTGCAAGCCCAGAAACTAAAATGCGAAGTTAGAAAAACAGAAATTGAATATAACATACTCAACCACCTTCAGCCGTTCTACATCACAGCAATTGAAACATAACACACTCGACCACCTACCTAAGCAACATAGAAACAGACATTAAAATTGATCCCCAAATCCCAAGTCAAAAGGATTGATTCATAAGTCGAAGGTCAACTTCAGAATATATCTTCTAGACAATAGATATGCAAATCATGGTGAGACTCAAAGGCTGATGGCCAAAGATCAAACAATTCACACCAAGCAATAAACTACAACCTTGGGTAGACTATCCATACAAGAAAATTTAAAATTTTAACACATTCAAGCTAAACGCAAGAATACTATATCATTTCATAACATCAAGGGAGCAAATAAAAAGATGCAGGTCCAACATTTACTCTTAAGAATGGAGAGACAAACAACATATACAAGTGCACATGCCCACAGGGACTCCAGTCAACAATTGAACAGACCATCAAAACAAGAAACATCATATGAATCCTCACGATTCTTGTTTCTCCATTTCATCTCGGGCGAAAATTACAAGAATGTCACACTTGGAAAAAAAGGAAGATGCATGTTTGAAGAATTGAACCCACGACCTTGGGTTTTCCAAGGAACCAGTGTGACCTGCTGGACTGGATGAGGAAAAGGAAAAACAAAGAATTGTTAGAAAATCATGTTTGTTAGAAGGGAGGAGAAAGCAAAGGGAAGTCAATCAGTTATTTATCTCTTTTGCCCTTTTTTAAAAAAAATATTGTAATTTTTGAAATCATTCCAAACAAATGAAAGTTTTCCAGGTTGAATTTAGACATCACTATGCTAAGCCGAACATTCGCCAGAGCTTTAAAGTAGCTAATGAAACACAACCTTCTCCAAGACCATGCGCACAAGATCTTGGGTATACTACAAAAGGGAAACTAAGTTAGAAATAATGCCTGCCCAATGCAAAACAAAAGGGAAAGTAAGTTAGAAATAATGCCTGCCCAATGCAAAACTATCTCTTCCAGTACAAGGAGGGTGAAGGATGAGCAAGGGCAGCAGATGGAACAGTATCAGCAAACTGATATGGTGCAGGTATGGTGTTTGGCAACCGTGCAGAGCCTTCCATGTATGGTGGAGGCTGATTAGCATCACCAGATATGTTGTTTCGCAAACCCTTAGAGCTTTCCATGTATGGTGTTGGCCTATAAGCATCACCGGATAGGTTGTTTGGCAATCCCATAGAGCCTTCCAAATATGGTGGAGGCCTATAAGCATCACTAGGCATGGTGTTTGGCAACCCCATAGAGCCCGATGCTTCAAAGTAGGATGGCGGCCTATAAGCATAGGTGTGGGAGGCCAGTCTGTCATGCACAGCTGCATCACCAGGGGGTCCATATAACTGACCAGTATGACTTCCTATTTGACTAGGTGTATGATCAACTAGAGTCCCTCCATGAACTCCAACACATGAACCTCCTTTCACTGAATTACCTCCAGCTCCATCCATGGCCACAACACCTCCCACAGGTCCTGTCAGTGAGCCAACAGCTT
Organism: Solanum etuberosum; assembly: GCA_029582245.1. NCBI lineage: Eukaryota > Viridiplantae > Streptophyta > Magnoliopsida > Solanales > Solanaceae > Solanum > Solanum etuberosum. The sequence continues at coordinate 85,927 of JAJONR010003906.1, read as the reverse complement.
TTTGATGTATTGAGCCTGCAACAGTTCCATGCAATACCAACGGGGCCAGAGAATAACCATAAATTTGGCCGGCAGTTCCACCGCGTTCTAACAAGGTGCTGTTGCTATCATCAACATGATTAACAACTCTATGTTGTTGTAGAGGCCATGGATTTGGATTTGGAAAATGTGAGGGTTTCATTTCTTTGTTGCTGAAACTACCAGACGACTCAGTCTCACCAATTTTTCTCTTTTGTATCATCTTCTGATCACCTATATGCCTAGTCAATTCAGCAACTTCTTTCTCACCTATATGCATATTCAAATCAGCAATATCTTTCTCCAAGTTCATTATCCTCACATCGATTTGCCAACCAGGAAGGAGTTTCGAAGGATCAATCTTGTGACGTTCCAAACATTCCCCGACAGATTTCAGATCAGACAAGTGCTTCTTTTTACCTGCACGCACAGCAATACTTTGTTGTTCAAGTCCCTTAGTATTGTTCAAATATGACACTTCAGAGTTATGTAAAAATGATGTCAAGATTTTACGAGGGTTATATCTGTTCCCCATTCCAAAAGTATAGGCAATGTCAATGGCCCCAACTACTAAAGAGTTATTCAACATCCACTGTATTATTTTCGGAATCTTTTCCATGAGAACTCTTGATCTCCCAAGGGCACCAGAAATCTCCATGGCGCCACTTGCCTTAAATAAAAATCTGATATCCCGATCCATAAATCCTTGTGGAATCCCGAAACACCCAATGAGCAACAGCAAACCCTGGGCATCCATTTCATGAGCCTTTCCTATACCTCCTTGGGATATCAGCCTTTCCCGCCATGCTAAAGCTGCCTGCTCCGCCTCATTTTTCGTCCGTTTATCAATCGCAACTACTCTCCTTTCTCCCATCATCAACAAGAGGCATTCCATAGCCAATAAAGAAGCCCGTCCCCTTAAGCTATTAACATGCTTCTTGGTCCCTTTGTTGATACATTCCACTACAAGCCTTGCTGGATTGCGCGACAGTTTCAATGCCTTAGGAAGTTGTTTACGCAATCCATCTTTATCTGAGATATGCCTCACGATGTACCTCTTCAGACCAACAAAGTCCATCGTTTTGCACAGGATTTCCAGCTCTGAACGAGAAGACGATTTCAATTCCTCCTCCTCCTCCTCCTCCTCATCCTCATCCTCCTCTACCTCATCCTTCTCCACCTCATCCTCCTCCCCTTTCTCCTCCTCCTCTTCATCTTCATCTTCATCTTCAGAGGGGTCAGACTCGAAAGATGGTTCTGGCTCTGGTTCTTGTTCGGGCTTTGGCTCTGGCTCTGGGGTTGGGAGTGTCACTGGTGGCGGAGTGAGCAGTAGTAGCATAGCGTAGTCAATTGAGGTCCGTGCAGAATCAATGTGTTGTTCTAGGTCAGTCAAGCATCGCTGGAACGCGAGGAGTCCGTCCGAGAGTTTGCTGAGATTGGCAATGATCAGTTCCTGGGAATGTTTTGGTTGCAATTCCGACTGTTGAGGTTCTGTTCGAACTAATTCGCTGTTCAGTGGTGGATCTGGCCGTGGCGTAGCACCGGCGGAATCCGTTAGGTTTTTCATCTTATTCATCGGAGTAGAAATGGGGAAAACGAGGAAAATTGACCATAGAGAACAAGAGAGAAAAACAAAATGAGTCCTTTAAGTATTGGGTCAGGCTTTAAATTGTCCTTTTAGTTTTTCTCCAATAAAAATTGATGCAAATCGGAAAAAGACTCAAAGAAATAACCTAATTAAATTGAACCGATAAATTATACACATATTTTCTTAATTAAAAAAAAATAAATATATATATATATATATATATTATTTTATTATGAATAGTTTTAAAAAGTTGAACGCATTAGTGACCTCCTAAAGTTGACATCAAGTTTCACTTAAACATTTTAACTGAGCTTTGTTCATTTTAAACCCCTTATGTACGGTAAGAGATTTTTTTTTAGTGAACGTGTCACAAGCTTACTCCTATTATTTTTTTGTAAAGTTTTTGTAAAAACGAAGAATTAAATTCTATTTTCTCTCCTATTTACTGTCATTTTGATACGTTTTTGACAATCACCCAAATAAAAAAAGTATATGTAATATACTCGTTGATGATGTGCTAAAGTGATGAATTAAATGAAAAATATGTAGTTTATATATAAAGAATAATTCTCAAATAAAGACTTTTGAGTGGGGAAAAAATGACCAATGACTTGATGACATACAACATTCTAAACTCAAATAATATTTTTTTTCATCACCAATTCACCCATGTTTAGTTGTCTTCTTCACTCCACCCAATCTAGTCGTCGTCGTCTCCACCCCCAACCCTAATCGTTCCAAACCACCCACCCCAACCCTAGCCGCTCCTCCATCGGCCATCAGATCATCTTCTCCACCCCCACCGACCCCAACCCCAACCATTCCTCCACCCCACCAGATCATTCTCTTCACTCCCACCCACCCCCAACCTTAATCCTTTTTCCACCCAACACTTTCAAAGAATTTAATTATTTGAAAAATTTAATACAAAAATACGATTTTTTCTTTACTTTTAAAAATCAGTTATTAATTAACAATGGAAGAATTTTTTTTTTTTGCAATCTCGTATGTGCAGAGGATTCAATACATTAAAAAAATGGTAATTATTTTGTGGCGCTGAAATTTAAACTTTTTGGAATTTTTATGGGCTAAAATTCACTTTTATATTGGTGACATCATTAAATCTATTTCATCATAGAAAAAGTTTAAGTTTGGGAAATGGTAGCTAGAAAATGGAGAAGACGAACATTTTTTTTAAAAAACAATAGTGAAATAAGGCTCTTACGCGCAGTAAGTGTGTGTATGACACTTGCTGTGTCATGTCAATAAAAGTATCAAAATGACATAGCGAGACTCTACATAAGGGGTTTAAAATGAATAAAGCTCAGTTAAAGTGTCTAAGTGAAATTTGATATCAACTTTAAGGGATCATCGATGAATTCAACCTTTTAAAAATCTTGTATATACTTCCATTAAAATTTATTTATAATTTATGTATGAAGAAAAACAATTCAAAATTTACACTTTCGGCAATAATAAAGCAGAAAAAATAACACTATTTTTTTCCTAAATGGTATAAGAACAACTGTGTACTTATTTTTTTAAATGTCAAATAATAAACCATGTGTAAAAGTTTATACACTTAATTGGTAATATCATTTGAATAATTGAAATTATCACATCTTCCCTTAATATTCTGTTGTTAGATTACCTTATTCAGAAATTTGATGATGCACTAACCTCTCCCTACATTATTATTTCATTTACAGAGTTTAAACTTAAGGCTTTTAAATAAAAACATGAGATAAATAACGATTTTCCTTTGCTTTCTCCTCTTATTTCATTTTCCTACTTTTAACAAACATTATTTTCAAGTTTCAGAGTGAAATATGTGTATTTTTTTGTTTCTCTTGTAACCATGTGCATACATATTCTCATATTATTGATATAGTTGCCATGATAATTTATTTTAATTAGTTAACTTCATCTTTCAAGTATTAATTGAGAAATAAATTTTTTCTGTATATCTTAAATAATTTAACTTTTAACTAATTTAAAAGTATCAAATCAAATTTGATTTTTTTTTGTCGAGCGATTTTCTCTGATAACGATAAAAATTATGATATAGATTGAGCTATTTGAAATATCAAGTTAAAACAAAGAACAAATAAAAAAAGGAAAATAAAAGAATGTTATTAAAACCTTGCTCTAATAGTAACGTTAATAAAAAAATAGTTTGTAAATATTAAATAAAAAATGTATTATTATTATTTAATTAGGATTGGGGGAAGAGAAAATAAAAAAATAATTATATATAAAAAATTGAATCATTATCAACGAGTTAAAACTTTAGATAGACAATCAACGAAGCTATTATTTACGTAGGGTATAAACAAACTATAACTAATATTTCATGATATCATTTTGCAGTACAACACTATGGCACATTCACTTCTACAATTCTATCTAATAAAAGAAACAAACCAATCACCTCTTAAAAAGTCAAATGTAACAATTTACCATTAAAAAAATCTCAAGTGAAATTAACATTTTTTAATTTTTTCAAGAAAAAATAATAGAAAATTAAGAAGAAAGAAAGAAACAAACAGAAGCAGAACAAGCCATTTTTGTTGTTTGCCCCTTTTCTTGTCATCCCTTTCCCTTTTCCAACGAATCTCTAAGAATCATAAATTCAAAAAAAAAATTAGGCCGAATTTCACAACTGTCAGCACTATCATTGTATTAACCCCAGCTCAACTCTCATATTAATACATACATTTACATACATATTCCCCAGATCTGTCCACACATTTCCAATAATTGTTTGTCTAAGGTTTGCCAAAACCACCACCAGTAATTTCTATGCTTTGTTTGGGATAATGATTTGATCTTTTGTTCAAGAACTTATTTGGGTTTTCATTTTCTTGGATTTTTGTTTCAGGGTGTATGTTGTAATGTGTGCTTGTTGTATGTAGATCTTGAGCTGGGAATTTCATAATTGAGAGTGTTGGATTGAGGGAAAAGGGAAGGGGGGTATTTTTTATTTTTATTTTTTTGAAAAGGGGGTTTAAAAAATGGTGTTTTGGGAGGGTTATGTGAGTGATGAAGTGATGGGGACATTTGCCCCAATAGTGGTGTATTGGTTGTATGCAGGGTTTTATCAGCTATTGCCTCCCATGGATAAATATCGTCTTCATACAAGGAAAGAGGAAAATGCCAAGAATTTAGTTCCACTGGCTTCTGTTGTTAAAGGGGTTCTTCTTCAGCAGTTTTTTCAGGCAACTGTTGCTCACTTGCTCTTTTTGGTAAATTCCTCAGCTATTTTTGGTTCTGGTTCCATAAACTGTGTCTGTCTGTCTTGGTTGGAATCCTTTGGATTGATTAGTTAACTGTGTGACTGGGTGGATAAGGCCTGTAGGAATGGATAAGTAGAGTTGCTCCTTTGATGGCATGTAAGTCACACGTTTGAGGCATCGATACAACCCTTTTATAGAAATGCAAAGAAAAGGCTGTGTACGATATACACCCTACTCCTACAAACACTAGTTGGGAGCAGTTTATGCATGGGCTAAACTGATTTATAACAAATTGTTCAGATTATATTGCTGTTGTAATTCCAATTATGACCAACTTGTTGTTTGCATTTACTTACTTAAGAGGATAACTAACTATTGCATGACTTTTCATGTGGTGTGCTCTAATTAATGCAGTGGTTATTTGATTTAGACTCGAGATTCTTCTTTTTAATGTGCCAATCAGCCTTACCTTATGCAGTGGTTACTTTTTTCGACTACTCTGACCAGTGACAGATGTGCTCCCCCCCGCCCCCGGCATATATTACAGCCCTATAACATTCACATGCTAATTACTTCGCAATGTTTGGTATTGTCTTTCAAAGAATATCGTTCGTCATGAAATTGATAGAAGAGGAGTCAAAGAGGAGGAATGAAAGAACAGAAAAGAACATCTAAATCATAGTAACCATTATGTCATATCCTCATGAGAGAATGAAGCATTAAAGATGATGAAAGTATTTTCTTAACAAGTTAATGAATGCAGGAATGTTGACTTTCAATTTTTTTCGCTGGAAGCATTGGTAAGTGCTATAAAGACGGTCAAATTGTGGCCATCGACAAATGTTCTCCCCCCTCCAATACACATAATAGTATAGTCTCTGATCGTTCAAAGGATCGACTACATTGCCATATTTGATTTTTCCCTTTTATGAACATTTTCTTCATGAAATTGATAGAAGTGGACAGAGAGAGGGAAATAGATCCAGAATGAACAAAGGGTTGGACAAGTTCCAAATTTTTGTTTGTTGCAAGAAGCACAAGGAAGTTAGATAAAATATATTATATTAGATTGTATGCATTTTGTAGATGAGGTTGAATCAATTTGTGTTATTGTGTATTTGACCTAACCTATAAGCATGAGGAGGTGAAATGAGGAGCTAAGTAGCTTTTCTAGTCCTACTGAAAAGCATGCCTCATATGTGCCCCATTTTCACTTCAAGTACGTCCTTTAGGGACACGTCAGAATTGGAAGAGGTTCAAGGAGACACCAAATGGTGACTTCTCATCTCACATCACATATTGGAATTTTAAAGGAAAACTTGCTCCCATAATGGTCAAAGTAAGAGATACGGTATTTGGCTTACTAGCATTCTGTTGTATCTTCCAAATCAGGTGTTGTAATATGTGTGGCTAGATATTGAAATGTCAGATTTACTTGTACAAGCTGGACCTTGTTTTTTTTTTTTAATATACATTGATACGTTTATGGAACTATAAGCTTCTAGAATAAACTTGCAGAATTTGTAATTTCAAAAGGCTTTAGGGCCAAGAGTTCAAGTCTCGCTATATTTTGGTCACCTCTGAGCTGATCAACCTAAAAATAAACATGGTGTTAATATTGTCTCCCGGACGACTATAATAGCAAAACATGCTTATTCAATGGGTAGCTACTCACCTGGGTTTCCTCGATGTAACCATTGGATAGCACCAATATAATTTAGCCATGTGGACGAACTTTTCCATACCCTCTTTCTCTGTTAGGCCACAACTCTCATATTGGTTTATAGCATCTGCTGACCTATAGTATTGAAGAAAACACATATGTTTTGGGAGTTCGTTTGCTCCAAAAAAGTGTTATCTTATGTATGGTGAAATTCCTGTTTGCTCATGTAATTGTGCTGGATGATGAATGAAGAACTGGTGGTCACTTCTTCCGACGGATATCTTTTAGTTTGATCTCTAGTTTGTACTTGCAGATTCTATTCATAGGTCATATATATGCTGAGCAACATAGATCCATAAATGAGTCAAAGGAAGAATAAACTATAGCGTCTCCCTGATGTGTTCATCAACTAACTAAAATTCTTTTTGCACCTAAGTGTCTGGCTTAGCGGTCAATGAAGTGGGTGAAATCATGGTAGACCATGGTTCGAAATCCTAACAAAGACAAAAAGCACTAGGAGGTTTCTTTTCATTTGTCTAAGCCTTGTTGGGCACAATTACTCGGTGCCTTTGTTGGTGAGAGGCATTGTACCTGGTGAAATAGTCGAGTGGTGCAAGCTGGCTCGAGCACCACAACTATCATTTAGAAAAAAAAATTCTAGTTAAATTTCTTTTCTCCCCCTTCAAAGATGGCTAAATTGCACATATATGGGGCCGTCTTTAATATGTATTTTTTCCTCTTTGTTTCTTCAACTTTTTAATTCCCCATGCTAACAACTTGTTTGAGTATTTCTTGAATTTGGATAAACCTTGAACGACATAACATTTAGGAAGAGGTCGAACAGTGTGTGTGGTCATCACTCACCTTTTTATTTATACATAGGTTTGGACATTTGTCCTTTTTAGTCCAGAAACCTACAAATCCTCCTGCCTTCTCTTTATCTGAATCAATTGTTTTGATATGGTTATTGAGGTTTTTGCACTGGGGTTCCATTAGCTGATAAGGCCACAGGATAAAGGTGATCTTATGCGTTTCAGTGAAGTTTTGTAGCTATCAAAAGTCTTCACCCATAACCTATCAATAAAAATGAACTAGGCTTTTATGGTTGAGACGCTGTTAATGCAACATGAAACTTTTTCTGGTACAGTTGTGTTTGCTTTGACATACAGATAGTTTTAAAGGTGTCATCTATATGACTTGACGTCTCTATGAGCAATTATCATGGATAGATCGAGTGGTAATTGTGTAGCAAATGGTTAATGATCTGACAGAAACTAATAAGCAGAGTAGTTCTTGAATTCATACTTACATGTTGGACTTCAGAGATTTCTGCGAATGCTTATTTTGCTCATCCCAGCGAAATAAGTTCTTGTCTCATGATCTGACATTGTGAGTTTGCTGAAGTTGTATTATCGTCACTTTGTTTTACCTTTTCCATTATTTTTGTTTATTTATTGTGTAGTAAGAATTAAAATTCAAATTCCACCTGGTGACTTTGGACTTGGAGGTTACCTTCCTAATTATTGAGGCTATTGGACTGTTTGTGATTATCACATCTTTTACCATGTTTAGATTGGTGTCCGGTCACGGATTACCTCATTCATCTTATCCTCGTCTTTCATTGTTGATCTTCAGTGCCACAATGTTAAAGTAGATACAGTCCAAACCACCACAATTCTCACCCTTGCTTCAAATTCATCAGCTAACACATCTTTTGGTCCAGTGACAATTCCTACCACTTGTCTACCACCAAACGTGTTATAAATTTCTGAGCCAAATGACCAATTTGTAGAACTTAATTGATATAACATCAAAACCAACATCCTGTCCTTGTTTGCCTAAACCCATCACCTGGCGGCAAAAGTGCCTGTCTGGTTTCTCCAACTATATGACTCAGTCCTTACTATAGAAATTTGTATAGATGCTTTAGAACCACTGCAGTTGGCTCAATCAGCACAGTGAGCAAGCAACAAATCACGAGGCCAAACTGTTCTGTTATCACCTATTCATCTTGTCAAGTTTCCCTAGTGCAACTGGCATTGATCAACAAGGGCTGTTCAGAAAGGCGCAAGTAGAGTAGAGATTGTGGCTTTGTATTGTTTGATAGGTTACAGAGTGGGAAATTAATATATTGGGAAGATAGAGGTGGTAGGAGCAGCAGGAAATTGGGAGAAAAACGTAGATAGGAAAACTGGTAGAGCAAAGGGGGAGTAAGGGGACCTCGGGTGTGAGTTGAAGTCAGAATGTAAAATTACAAACTGGTTTATCAGGGTGGTAGAAGTGAGCTGAGGATGGATGGATTTTTAACAGAGTACTTTACTTTACTTTTCGTTTTTCTTGTAATTCAATATTCTGGTTGATTTTTTCTAAAAGTAATGATTCCTAGAGAACTTTGTGTTAGTTAAGTCTGGTCTTTTCGCGCTTGAAACTTTTTTCTTGTTGAGGCCTATGTTAAGAAAATATCATGTTGAGCATAAGTGGAAAATGAAGACCAGTTGGTAGAGTTAATGAGTTCATAAACAAAAGAGTCACTCTCTTTGTCATATATTGTGGAACTCATCTAAACCCTCAAAACATTGCCCTTTAGTTCAGCCCCAAGGACTACTTTGATGGCAGATGGGACTGTAACATTTTCTGCATCGGATGTGATGCAGAAATATGTGCTTCTTTTTATTCTACAGTAGCATTGTTGGAAAATTTAGTTCTATAAGCTAGCTTACATGTGTCGCTTCTCTATTTTTTTGGTTGAAATCATGCCTTAGTTCTTCTTTGGCCCGTTATGATCATAGATTGACTTGGTTGGATTAAAAGTAGAAAACAGAGGGCCAGCCAATGCTTATTTTATTTTAGGGATTACTATGGAATGACCAGTAGTAATCTAGGAGCATTTCCAGTTGCATATATTTGCTAACCTTGTGTTTTTCTTTTAAAAACACTATGTGTGTGTGTGTTGGTGTGTGGAGTGGGGGTGGGGTGGGGTGGGGGTCTTGTAATTCAAATCACATCCTTGTTGTCACAACTTCTTATCAGTCAGACTCTAGTGACTCTGTGATAATTGAACAATGCTTCTAATTGATTGTTAGAGCTGTAACTCGTCTGCGATTTTCATAATCTTATCCCTCTAGTGGTCAAGAAATTATTGCGGAGTTAGATCTCTTTCGATGTTGAAATTGATCCTCTCATCTTAAGAAATAAGGCTGTTTAGTGCTTTCGAAGGTGTATAATGTTGTTTAATGCTTGTACTAAGCTATTTTACTCTTTTGAGGCTTGTCCACTTAGAACTTAGAAGGGGGTGAAGCTGCTAGCTAGCACGAAATAATGTTGCATGGGTTCTTAAAGTGCTGATTTAAAGAAAATCATGAGGTTGTGTGATAAGGTTATCTGAAGTTCAATTGCATCTTCTTGATGCCTTGAAATGAATCTACTTACTTAATTGTTACCGTCTCAAAAAAATAAAAAAAACAAAAAAATCTACTTCATAAAAAAAGAAGAAGTTCAATTTCACTTCGAGTAAAGATTTTAGCGCGTAAAAGTTATTCAATGGAAGAGTAAGTATCAGTTTCCTGTACCAGTTACGTATGTCTATAGTAGAGTAACTAGCGATTGTAAGAATTGGGAGTATAGATTCTTCTAGTTTCTGCAAAACCAGATATAACAGTTGCGGAGTCTATTGTTTTAAAAAAGGTCAGGAATGAAGATTGTTGATCCTGTTTCTTTATGATATTGATTTGCTTTTGCAATTTCTAGACAATAACTGACTCAAATTTCTGGTTTTCTATTGCAGTTAACTTGTAAGGTAACTACATCAGAAACTGTAGTCCAGCCCTCAATTCCTATTCAGATTATGCAGATCATTATTGCGATGCTGGTCATGGACACATGGCAGTACTTTGTGCATCGCTACATGCATCAGAACAAGTTTTTATACCGCCATATTCATTCCCAGCATCATCGGTTGGTTGTGCCTTATGCGATTGGTGCCCTTTATAACCACCCACTTGAAGGTCTCCTCCTGGATACCTTTGGTGGTGCTCTTTCGTTTCTTGTTGCCGGAATGACTGCACGTACTGCTGTAATCTTTTTCTGCTTTGCTATGGTCAAAACAGTTGATGATCATTGTGGACTTTGGCTGCCTGGTAATATCTTCCATTTGTTTTTCCAAAATAACACTGCTTACCATGACATTCATCATCAGCTTCAAGGCACAAAGTTCAATTATTCTCAGCCATTCTTTTCCATTTGGGACAAACTTCTTGGAACATACAGGCCATACAGACTTGTAAAAAGGCCTGAGGGTGGTTTTGAGGCACGACTGATGAAAGATTAGTTGGTTTGATCATTAGTCTCTGTATGAAATCAACATGTCTTTTGTAGGGATAGCTACCAAGTTGAGGTTGTTCACTCTAGCAGTTGCCTTGGAAGGTCTACATTCATCAAGACTTGAAAGTGTGCTGCAGAACTAGAAATGTTCATTCTTTTCTTTTCAGTTGACCCTGTTTATTCGTAATTTTTATCTAACCTCTTGACGATTTGTAAGCCTATTGTTTCTGAGTTCTTACTTTGTGCAGTATACTTTTTCAACTATTGCAACTTGCTCAGACTTTAGCAGGTTGATTTTGTATTGCCTTTCAAGAGTTGTGAGTCGCGAGAAATCAAGATCATGTAATTACAATTGTTCAAACTATGTAGTGTAAAATATCATGGTCATTGAAGTTATTTCAATCACCCTTGTGCTATTTTATTTGAAGCCTTTGTGATACACTTTATAAAGAGTTGTGAAGTTTTATCCTTAGTTCTCCTTTAATAAATTCTCATTTGTTCGACTACTTGAGGAGCCTGCCTTAGCACCAATCAAAGATTCAAAATATTGCTACTTGACACAACATAACAATTACTTAAGAAAATGATACAACATGTAGAGCCAAAAGCACATTGAATCAACAGCAAACAGATGTCAAAGTTAATCTTCTCTAAAGCTCCTCTTTCATGACATTATACAAAACAGATACCTCATCACAGCTTTCTGCAAGAGGAAGAAGCTCCTTGCTTCGGACTTTTGAAAATGAGTCATATCTCTTGTGGGAGCAAGCTCTGGTGTAATGGTAGAGTTTCTCCTTTGGATACCTGTAGGTCGCGACTTCTACAGTCTCTAAGGTGAAATGCCAAGTATGCTGCATACAATATACGTCCAATCTCCCTCATCTCTCAAACTCGGGGAGCACTTCGTACAAGGTGAGTCTTTGTAGGCATATATACATATGATTTTCTGTGCCACGTCAAACTAATGTGCTTTACACACATACTTAGATCAATCTCACCAGTATTCTTTACAAGAACAAGCCCCATCTTTGAATCTGTGAAAACGAGTCCTGTCCCTCACAATAATCTCCCGCTCGTATATCTTTGATATGAGCTTAATCACAACATGACAATCCCCACATATTCTAAGATTCTTATTCACACTTATACAAGTTCTATCAGGTGTACTAATCAAACCAAAAGCTACTGCCAGCTTCTCACTATGATAACACAGTGCATTCTCCTTCTCCTCCGGTCCAATATCATGAAACACATAATTAGTTTCTGCCACATACCCGTATTCCCTAATCCTTAATGAAACCTCATCAAGCTTCCAGTAAATCTCATTCCACTTTGGATGGTTCTTATCACCATTCATAAATTTGTATATCGTTCCACCAACTTCAATATAGCTAAAGCCTGGTACCTTCTTTACATCCTGACCTTTCATGGCTTCCCTTACTCTTCTCACATCATGCCACCTCCCTTGTGCTGCATATAGATTGGATAGCAACACGAAATCCCCACAATGATTTGATCCCATTTCAACGAGCTTCTTGGATGCTATCTCTGCCATTTCCACATTACTATAAGTCTTGGAAGCCCCTAAGAGAGTTTGCCATAAAACTACATCAGGAACTGTAGGCATTGACTGTACAATTTTATAAGCTTCCTCCAACCGCCCAGCTCTTCCCAACAAGTCCACCATACTACCATAGTGCTTTTCATTCTTACTCACTCCACATCTATCCATGTCATCAAACAATTTCATTCCCTCCTCCACCATTCCTGCATGGTTACAAGCACAGATTGCAGCTAAGTAACTCACACTATCTGGGTCAATCTCAGCTTGGCCCATCTTCTCGAAAAGCTCAAGTGCTTGCTCTCCATCCCCATACATTGCGAGTGCCATAATCATGGTATTCCACGTGACACGAGTCCTCAAGCATTTCATTTCATTGAAAACTTCATAAGCTCTTCCAACAAGACCACATTTCGCATACATATCAATAACCGCATTACAAACAATCACTTTGCAATCAAGATTCTTACTTTTAATATACTCGTGAACAAGTTCCCCTTCTTTATTCACCCCCAACTGCGAACAAGCAGAGAGAGCACCAAGCACAGTAACTTCATTTGGTTCCATATTCTCCTCTCTCATTTTCTTAAAAAGCAACAAAGCTTCCGTGGGTCGATTCCCTTGAGCTAACCCAGCAATTAACGCATTCCAAATCGCAATATCTCTAACACCCATTTCGTCAAACACCTTGTATGCATAATCCAAATCACCACATTTCGAGTAAGCATCCAGTAAAGTTGTACGCAACAGGACATCTACAGCAAACCCAAATCGAATCACATGGGCATGAAGTTGTGGGGTTTCGGAACGGGCCAATGCACGAGCACAGGCTTTGAGAGTGAAAGAGCAGGTGAGAGCATCGGGCTTACAAAGGGAACGAGACATTGAGACATAAGAAGTGAGAGCATCAATGGGCTTGTGGCTTTGGGCAAGGCCGCGAATAATGGCGTTCCATTCATTCTTGTATGGGGAAGTGATGTGGCGGAAGATATGGGTGGCGTAAGGGAGGTTTCCGGCGGAAGAGACGGCGCAGAAATCCAAGAATTTGGCGCGGCAAGTGTAGAATTGAAAATTGCCGGTGATAATAAGGTGGGCTTGGAGTTGTTTGAGTTTGGAGAAACAAGTGCATTTTGACAAAAACGAATCGACGTAGGCCATACCACACTAATGTTGCTTGGGGCACTTTTAAATAAGAACACTTACGGTGCCTCGGTGTAATCAGTAAAGTTATAAGGAGGTTATGAATTTGAGTTATGGAAATTATTTTTTAGAGAAATGCAAGATAATGTTATGTATAATAGAACTTTGTGATCTGACCTTGACTCTACACGTAAAGAGTTTAGTGTACTGGTTGCAAACACATACTCATTTGGTATCCGCACAAGTTATGTTTGGATTAGTTAGGATGAAATTAATTGTTCCGATACTATTATTTCTTTTATTGACGATTTGATTTGTTGTATTAAGAATAACATGTATTATATAATTTCTAAGAAAAGTAGTTTCGCTCACCTTATTTAGTAGAAAAAAAGGAGTTCGAGGGATGTTCGAGATATTTTTGTCATTTGCATTATTTTATGCCGAGATAATTAATCTCAATATTATTATTTTAATCTCATGCAAGAGTCACTAATGTCAATGATTGGTGTCATTATAGTAATGATGATTATAAATAGTGGTAATAATTATAAATGATGGCTAATGATTACATTGTGACGATTGATTATAGTAGTTATCAACAATATTTGTTATGACTGAGAATAATGATGGAGGTAATAGAATAGTTGAAAATGGTGAGCAACGACGACGATATCGGGCGCTAGTTAAGAAAGGACAGTCCCATTAACAAACTATCATCTTTATAAATCTTATAATTAAAAACAAATAAATTTAATAACTGACATCTGAATTATTAAGACTAATATATCTTCAAAACAAATGAGTCTCTTTTTTAGTTTAAAAAACAGAGAAATACCTTAAATATAGTTTTCACAAAATGAAGGACCCAGAAGTATCTAGACATTTCCAGTAGGCCCCACCTCTACACCTCCATATATATAAAGCAACTGCCATTTGTATAACTTTTTTAACGCAATTGTATCTCTCAATTTTCCCCTGTGTATTATAATCATGAGGTATGTTCTTCAATCTTCTGTTGGTGGCATAATCTCTGTTTTTTTTTTTTTTTTTTTTTTTACAGTTAGTGTTTATTTGATCTATTGCGTTATGAGTAGTAGACTTGTAGTTGCACTGTTTGTGATGTTTTTAATTTTATTGTCGAAATGTTTGAATTGAACCCTAGGATTTTAGAGTTTTGAACCTCGCATTAACAGCCCCTTTCACCAGAAAATTATACATGGTTAATTTTTTTACGTATATAATGTGGATGTTGAATCCTTTTGGATTCTTCATCAGTGGTGGATCAAGAATAAGATTTGAACTTGGTACCTCTTGTTGAATTTTATATAAAAATATGAACTCCCTTGGTACCCTCTAGATCCGTCCATGCTCTTCATATTTTAGAAACCCTTAGTGTGCTCGTCCCTTGAACCGGGGCAGAGCCAGGTAGGGCCAAGAGGGTTAGTGTTTGAATTTTTTAATAGTATTTAGTGTGCCTGTCACTTGAACTAGGGACAGAGCTAGGTAGGGCCAAGAGGGTTCATCTGAACCAAAACGGACCCCTCTTCGATGGAAAATTATACGGGTTGTACATGGTTAAGCTTTTTTTTTATATGTTGAACTTTTTTGAATTATTCATGTGTTTACTTTTTTATATTTTGAAACTCCATCTTAGCTCTATCACTGCGTTGGAATTGGGTTGACGTGGTTCTTGATTCAGAATAAATAAATTTCTTCTTCTGCATTTAACTATATAGCAATTGGGACCGGCTATAACGATTCATCTTTCAATTTCTTGCATCCTGAATATTGTGGGATGATTTACTACAGACAATAATGACAAAGGACATAGTTAAACATATGATGAATCACACTGAAGAAAATAATGATAATTTGTTTGCTCATCTCCTCAAAATTTCTTGTTTTGAAATACATTTTGCGACTTCTCGGACTGGCTTTGCCTTTCTGGCCATGTTGCTCGGACTCTTCAAAAATGCCAATGGGTCGGATTCTCCAAAAGTAGTGCATTTCTGGAGAATCCGACACGAGTGTAGTGTTTTTTTGGAGACCGACACGAGTGTAGCATTGGAAGTGTAGAGTCGGCGCAACTTAGCTTTCTGGAGTATATATCCAGAGTTGAAGACATCCTGCTAATTGTCTCTTCCTGGTATTGCCTTGATAGTTGTGATTTTTATGATTTAGTTGATATCCATTGGTTTTCTGCTTCTCTATCTCAGCCGACATCCTACTATCAAGTGGGCTCAGAGGTCTGATAAGTTGTTTATAACGGTGGAGTTACCAGATGCCAAGAATGTGAAGCTGAAACTGGAACCAGAAGGTAAATTCTTATTCTCTGCAACTGCAGGAGCTGATGATGTACCATATGAAGTGGATCTCGATCTGTTCAATAAAATTAATGTTGATGTAAGTGAATTTCCATCAGTTTGCTTCATCTGCAAATTTTTGTGCGAGATAGAATCCATGTTAATTTTACTGTAAAATGATCATTCAGGAGAGCAAAAGTAGTACTACCTCTAGAAGTATCGTGTATCTAGTGAAGAAGGCGGAAGACAAGTGGTGGAGCAGACTGATAAAGCAGGAAGGATTACGTCCGGTGTTTTTGAAAGTTGACTGGGACAAATGGGTTGATGAAGATGAAGAAGACGGTAAACGCAAGTATAATGTCACTAGGAATATCTTTACTGTTGATATTAGCCACTTGGTATATTTGCTAACTATGATACTAATATTTCAGCTCAGCCGGATATGGATTTCGGTGACATGGACTTTTCGGTATGTGGCTCTAGAGATATTAATAGGCAATGGTGTTAATTTGAGTCTATATTGATGCTGAAGTTTTAACATTATCCCTTTTATTATTCTCTCAGAAACTCAACATTGGAGAAGGTCCTAGCGATTTTGATGCTGATGTGCCTGAGGGTAAGTCTGATTTGGTTCTGCAGCAACTGAGCAATTACTGATATTCTCAGCTTCAAATCGTTTGCGTGTTCGTCTAATATAAGTTGACATTGTTTCTGCAGGGGACGATGATGACAGTGACACTGAAGAAGTTGAGGAAGAAGAAAACTCATCACAAAGTGTACCTAAGGCAGCAGTGCCTCCGAGCACCGAACCCGAAGTGAAAGCTTGATGCGTTTGTAACATTGAAAACCTTTTAACTGCTTGAGTTTGAGTGTGGTACTTCTAGCTATGGTTAGAGCTGTAGTGCAGGAAATGTTTGATGATCAGTTCATGATATATTTGAAGGATCTGAAAGTGCTGGTGTCCTCATTGAACTTTGTCCATGCGCATTACATTAAAGTGTGGTACCGGGGGGTTTTCATGTATATAATGCCCAGCTGATGAAAAGGAAACATAATGTTAACTTTGCCTAGATAAAGAGTCTTCTTGAGAGAAATCCTCCAACACCACATTGAACAATATAAGTGCACATGCAATAATGCCAGTGTTTTCAATTTCAGGGTATCATCAAGCATCTCTATTCTGGAAACAGGGAATGATCTCACACAAGATACTGTAGCATTTTGTAGGTGAGGACAGTGAGATCTGTTTGTCCATCAGAAGAGCAAAATTGGTTCAGAAGTACCGAGTTCAGAATACTTTTTACCAAATTTTCTTCATGTACTTCCCCAGGACGAATCAAAATTGATGCATAAGCCGGAAAAAGATCTCAACATAAAACTAAGCTCTTTCAAGATAATTCACAATGACTTGGTCGCAACAAGGAACGAATGTGGGAGGCTCTATCTTTTCAGTGTTCTGTCTCCAAATTGGAAGTGATGGGGAAAAGTGAGAGAAGGTAAGAGAACAAAGATAGGAGTACAAACATCATTAGCCAAAGGATTCTAATAATAACCATGGAACACGGGTAGACATAGTTCCATCAGAAAGTATATTAGAGGTCATCCCACTAGTGAGATCAAACATCTCCAAAATAATAGTTGGTCTATAGGAGATCCCAACTTTCAGCCATTTCCATTCTAATCCACGAGAATAAGAAATATTATGTGCAGTTTACAAAAACCTAGAAAGACACCTATAAGTAAAGTCCCAAGTGCAACAAGATCCCTTCTTCCATCACCTATAAATGAAGATGTATTCTCACCGAGTGCTCTTCGATGTTTTATTTGTATTTATGATCCGAAAGATGGTCAAGGGTCAAGGATATCAAAACCAAAAACAGCGACTGTTATACGAAAACCTTCTTTTTCTGAAACTATACAGAGACCTTCTTAAAAAAGGAAAAAGAAAAAAAAATACGGAAACCTCCTTTGAAAATAAAGAACTAGGAAAACTGAATATTAGCTAAAAACGTACAAATATCTTAACATAGCGATGAGAATGTACAGATAGAGCCAGTTCTGGCTAAACATACCTAGTGGTCCAATATCTCCTTAGCAACTTTTTTCAGCTCCATGACAGGTAGCTACAGGCTTGGAGTAGACACTGGAGCCATGAATAATTTTCAATTTCCACGCATGTCGGAGTATCAATTCCGACTCAAAGAGCTACTCAAGATTGACAAGGAGCAGAAAATCACATCTGGAGTGCCAATCAGAACACAGTTTCCTGATCCTTCAAATTTTATCTGCAGGGCAGCAGGGGTAAGTTAGGCATGTAAATAAAGGAAAGAGGATATGGAAATAAATTGCATGGTCATTCCTTCAATCAGAGGGATTCCAAACCTTCCCATATTTACAACTATGGATCTTTTCATACTTACAATTTCCAACTTCAATATTCTTGACAAATCAAATACTGAGTGGATGCAAAAGTCACAAATTCAACAATCTGCCACACAAGCTAAAGAGCACTGACCAATTAGATACAATACCCAATGGAACAACTGAAGAGAAAGACGTCCTTTCCTGGAACTTTTTCTTTGAGTGAAATATATAATTTACGATGAAACAATGACCCCTACCCCAGAGGTACAGCACATCTCAGGTAGATAAAAATGGAGAGAAGCCTGTCAAAATTTGGCAAAGGATGGCTCAATATTGTCTTGACTCTTTCCCCAGCGTGCAAGAAGAATATTTCTTGATACCTAAAAGAATTAATCCAGGCCAACCCACTTCCTAAAGTGCCTCACATGCTCAATCCTCTGAGTTTGTACGTCATTTTTAGCATCAGATACTTTTATTCTTAGGTAAAGACCCTTGTGATATTTCAAGAACTCACGTCTATACATCCACTTGTCCAAATACATGCCATTTTCTTTCATTAAACCAATAACCTCCATCACCCTATGAAAATAACCGCCTCGAAGAAAATTCAACAGCAAGAACTCGTATAAATCCCTGGTATTCAAGTTCTTACGACTTTCCATGTTACTTTTAATATCTCCCCACAAGATTGTAATTTCACGATACATCCCTAAAGAAGAATACCCGTTAAGCAGATTCATGAAAGTTGACACTGTAGGATGGATCTTCATTGCCTGCATTTTTCGGTAAGCCCTAACAGCATCTTCAACCATGTGAGCCTTCATAAAAAAGTAGATAGAAAAATTTAAATCATGCATCATAAAAGAAGCTTCATTTTCTTCAGCTCTCATTTCTTCAACAATATGGTAAGCCAGCTCCCCTTTCGCCAAAGAGCCTAATTCTTTCAGCTTATTCTTGCTTTCATTTTCCAGTTCACACATAGATGCAGGAGCTAACAATGGATCAGATGCATTTATGACACCTGATTTTCTTAATTGCTTTAGTAGTGCCTCTGCCTCCCTTAGCTTATTATTGTTGCAATATGCAGTCAACAGAGACATGTATGAACTAGCGTCCAGAGGATTTCCTTCAGAATCCAAATCATCCAAAATATCATGAGCAATTTCAAGCCAACCCATGCAAATGCAAGCAGCAACCACATCAGAGCACATTCTGCTAGATTCAACTGAGCACTTCTTCTGGATACTACAGAGAAGCTTTGACAGATCATTAATTCTCCCACCCCTCTTGTACTGCATAATAAGCTTGGCCAATGCTCTGTTGCTAAGGACAAGTTTCCCATTCTTATACATAACAAGCACCTGATTACGTCCCACATTGAAAACAGAATCCCTTGATAATGAATGAGGAAAAATTCGTAATTTCAATCCCGTTCTCAGATTATCAGAGCCAATAGCAACAAGGCACGGTTTAGGTGGTTGTGTTTCATTTCCCTGCTCGTGATGCGACACATGAAATCCATAAATATCTTGTACAAGATCAGAAGCAGCATCAATATCATTAAACTTGAAATGTAAACACAGGAGACTTTCATAGAATTGCTGATAGCAGGAAACCAATGGAACTGAAACCTGATCTATATGCTTCTTAAATTTCTTTAATTCATCCCGCATACCATTCATCTCATGGATCAAGGAAATAATTGAAATAGTATGAGCATCAGCTGTCACTCCAACTTGGGCCATTAACTCAATAATCTGATGGCCTTTACTGGATGATCCAAATCTTGCACAAGCATCAAGAACAAGATTAAAAAGAAGTGTATTATGTTTATTTAACCCAGTGCAAGTGGATTTCTTTGTGGTTAATTGTTGAGAGCTGCCATATATCTCAATCAAAATGTTTGATGACACAATCATTCCAGTATCAGTCTTCACCATGTGAAATATTATCATCCCTAGCATGTCAATAGGTGGGAGATTTCCTTTGTCCAACATCAGCCTGAGAATTGATGATGCTTGAACGGGCATTTGAGCTCTAGCCAACGATAGGCAGAGCTTGGTCATTAACTCTGTGCGTAGCATCTCCCTTTTCTCTTTCAAAATAGATCCTACCATATTGCATGCCTTTTTAAGCCATCTAGAATCAGATGAGTACGACAACTTAGTGAGAAGCTTATCTACAAGAAAGGGGTCAGGGAAACCGTAAAGACGTTTGAAATCCTTGTAGGTTTCCCAAGCCTCTTCCAAGTCGTGATTCCTCAATGCACTTTCAAGCTTTCCCAGCAAAACAACGTCAGATGACACTCCCCAAGATAAGGTCTCTGACTCTCTACTGGAACCGAACTGTCGAGAAAACATCACACCTCCTGGTTTATAGTTTTCATATGAAATTGAGGACTCTGTTCCCAAATATTGGGGCACATATGTGCTATTGTAGGTCAATCTGATGGCATTTGAAGCGACAGCAACAATGGAAGAGTAGCTTTTTCGGAAGACAGAGCAAACTGTGATAGCTTTTCGTAAGGAGCATGCCATAAAGATAACACTATCAAGAAAACCACGAGTAATAAAGTATTATGACATTGTATCCTGGAAATAATAGAACATTATACTAGAATCTGCACAAACAAACCCAGAAATACCAAAGAATGAGGAAGGAAAATAGTGTAATAGCCTCAAAACTAAATCGCCACTAAAATATATGACAAATCAGAAACCATTGCAATTACATGATCCAATCCAAAGATATACAGTTCTTAAAGTAGCATTGCTTGCAGCTGATGTAAAAATTTTAACAAGCTGATTCTGTCGACCTTACAAATTTTGAAGCATGTCTGACAAAAAAAGAAACATTACTACATACTAAGGCACTGACAACTTTATTTGTAAGTACTGCAACCTTTTCTTGATGTAACTTAAGATCTTGGCAGACAAAGATTGTTCACTAAACTACTAGTCAACCAAAAAAGATCAAGTTCCCTTCCCTTACATAGTAGTTTTTAACTCAAATGGCTGTATTGATGGAGACATGGACTAACTTGGCTATTACAAATAGGAAAAAGACATAGATTCCACCCTAAACTTGTCCCGAAAAGTCGACTTCACGCTCAAACTAGTATAGCGACCTATTACACACCTATTCTTACTAAAGTGAAATTAATACCTGAACAAACAAGTTAGGATCCTGAGCTATACGAACTTTGTTGAATTTTTGAAATATTTAATATTAACTGATTTGAGATGGTTGGAAATTGAAGCTATTGGTGGGAGAGTCCAAGGCTATATATGCCCCACATCAGCTCCCCATTAAGCCGATGTCGGATTCAAGTCTCATTCCTTGTAATAATATCATAAAAACTTATGTTCCTCAGACTCTACAAAAATGTTGGTAAGTGCATAACATAGCTTAAAACTATATAACAGGCAATAAAAATGCTTCTTCTTTTCTTTTTTTGACGATTTTACAAGTGTTGACAATGCTATAAGAGGAGTTTTTCATAAAATTGACTAATATGAGAAGCGAATAATCATGAAAAAATTCAAAGTTAACAATTACAGAATGCATTGCAGTACAGTTCACAACTAGTATTTCAGCATTAGAAATTATTGGATTAGGCTAATACAGAAAAGAGAGTGCAAGAAACTTACCACTCAAGTTCGAGCGGAGGTTGGCCGGAGGAACAGCGGTTGTTCGGAAATTGATCTCCGGTTATGTTTTATCTATTTTGCCGGACGGGCCAAAAGCACAAATTGTCATTTCCGGCCAAAAGTTTAGCCGTTTCCACTTTCTTCTAATCTTCAAACCAAGGTTTTTGGGTGGAGTCCGTTTGGATTCACTTAAAAAAAAAAAATAACTTTTAAAAAGTAATTTAAAGTGCTGAAAGTTATTTTTAAAATAAATAGTTATGTATTTGGATAAAAATGCTGCCGTTTAAAAAAAATTATTGGTATGTTTGGCAAATAAATATTTTTAAACACTTTTTTTTAATCAAAATGTCTGAAATACCTTAAAGCTGTTGACATAATAAAAAGCTGATTAATTTAACGTAATAAAAAAATTAAAATTCAGCATTCTTCTTTTTACTCAACCAATTTGCAGCTGAAAGTCGGCCGAATCCTCCACCAAATTATCCCAAATTTGAGATATGAGCTCTCCAAGACGTTCCTAATCTTTTGCAATAATATTAAGCCGAAACGAAGCTTGTTTGCGGCAATCCAATTTTTCGAACTTGAGGTTCGATGGAGCTTTAATGGCGAATTTTCTTCTTCTTCAAATTGTTCCTCTCCAAACTCAATGGGTAACCACGAAACAGACTGGAATCAGCAACAAAAATCGATCGAAACAGTACTCATTCGGAACAAATCCCTGACTCGGGGATTTCAACTTCTCGAGCTAGTTTTTTCTTATATTTCTAAAATGGCAACAACTGATACATACAACTTCAGCTCCAGTTCAATGGCTATCAACGAAATGGTTTGGAAACCAGCAGCAGATTCCTCAAATAGATTTTCAGATTTTTCAACTTTTTGTAGGTTTAATTTGATGGGAGTTATTTAGTTTTGAATTTAAAATGGACTTGAGAGAAAGAGATGTTAGGGTTTTAATTCAACTGGGCTAATTTGGGAATTGTTTAAAAGAATTAAGGGTAAAAATGTAATATATTTGATCAAAGTAAAATGACTTTTAAGTTTTAAAAAAAAAAAAAGTAGGATCATCCTACTTTTAACTTAAAATAAGTCACTTTTAACTTAAAATAAGTTATTCTGATACTCCCTCTATTCCTAATTATTTGTTCATATTATTTTTTTAGTTGTCCCTAATTACTTATCTATTTTGACAAATCAAGAAAGAATAAAAAAAATTTACCCATTATACCCTCAATTAATTACTTCGAAAATGATAGAACTAGTTTTTAATTCGTCTACTTCATAATTAATAGGAGTAAAATGGTAAACTCATTATATCAATTATTATTTTCTTAATAGGTGTGTCAATTTAAAAGTGGACAAGTAATTAGAGATAGGGGAGTAATTGTCAAACACTCTAACAAGTTAAAAACTGATTTTTAAGTCAGTTTGACCAACTTAAAAGCCCATCCAAACGGGGCACTTACAAAATGGGCTGCTGGAAACTATTTGCCGGAACCGTAAGAATCCAAATTATTAGTCCTTCAAACAATACTTGTCCAATTTTAAAAAAATTGTGTCTATTTTACATTTGCTATTAAATACTATTTATCAACTAACACATTTCTCAAAACATTAAATTTAATAAAGTCAAAGTATAAAATAGTAATATTACTCATATTATTTATTGTTTCTTAAGTGGTGTGTCAAGTTAACAGTAGACAACTATTGTTGGACTGAGCTAATTATTATCCTTATAGCCCAATATAATGTATTATCTGTTTATTTTAAAATATTAATCTTTTGTCAAACTTATTTGTAGTAATTTTTGATAATTTTAACCTAAAATATTATGAAGAAAAAAAACCGTTAATTTTTGATGATTTTCTTCTTTTGATTTTTAAGAAACTTAATAGTATTTTTTTTTCTACAATTAGAAAAGATTTTTTAAATTTTTTTTATTTTCCAACTTAATAATCCGTTATCAATATTTTATTATAGTGACTACAATTTTCTTATATTGTGGTGAAAATATTTTTAAATCTACCAGCTTTTGATAAGTGAATAAAGTTGATAAGAAATGTATGGAAAATGCATCTCTGTGTCGGCTCACCAACTGTTTGATGAATTTCCTAAGAGAAATATTTTCGATTAGAATGATTATCTCACTTTACGTGCGTTTTTTCAGGTGATGAATAGCCTAATATTTCAACTTTTAACGCGATAATCGTAGGGTTGATGAATAGCCTAATGATTATCTCTCTGTTTTGTGTTACAGAGAGATGTTGATGATGGGTTTGAGGTTGAATTTGATTACAGTTCTTGCATTGTTACGTGTTTGTCTTAGTATCACGGATGTGAATTTGATCGAATAGATTCATGGGTATTCGAAGTCAATACTATACTGAAGGCGTCTTTAGAGTAACAGTCATATTGCAACGATTCAATATTTTCTTGTTATACATAAAAATGATTCACTGAAACTGAATTTGCTTTGGATAGTGTTGTTTGTCGTGATGCTAATTACACTAGGTTGCTTCTGTTGCATGCTTCAGCTTTAATACACAAATATTGACCCAGATGTGAAGCACAGTATGAACCCATGATACTTGTCTAACTCAAAATTATAGAGAAGAGGAATGATTTATTTAGCAGGCGCTAGTTATATGTATAGGATCCATCACTTTGTGTAATGTCAACACCACTAGCTTAGTCAAGAATACTCAGGATCATTAAACATAACAACAACACTCTTATGATACACTAGTCTAACAAACTTATAGTCATTCGTCTCAGGTAAATCAACACAAAATCCAACAACAAACATATATAGGCGACTGAGGCTTAATCGAAGGCAAATATAAAGTTATATACTTATGAGTAGAAGGATTTCACAGAACAAAACTTCGCAACTCATCAAATACATCATCAGATAAACACACGATGACATTACAGCTGCCAACAATTTTGAAACACCCAAGTTAGCAATTGAAAGGGTTCAATTTCAATGTAAAATCTAAGGAAAATGGTTGATTCCTACAGTCTTAGAACAACGAATAGCGCCCTCTATTACGAATGTTGACATAACGCCTAACAAGAAGAGTGTTGGTATATGGGGTTTGGGTAAGGTGAGCAGAAATGGAAGGAAAATCGATGATGAGGGAATGTCATGATTTGGATAACTGTGAATCGACTTAAGGATTTAGCAGCAAATTTCGACAGGATTTCTCTCAAAAGTTTAGAGGAAAGTAGGAGACAACAACCCTTGTTGTAGAAGAAATTTCTGGTAAAATTTGCTTTAAAAATAAATTTGAAGTCACCACCAAATCAGCAACACACGAAAACAAAAACAATGAAAATGACCAGGTAGTAACATCACAATAGCTATAACTAAATAATATGATAGCCGACTGATCAAGATAAGGTTCATCACTTGATTAGGATAAGGCTTCACAATAAATCAGAAATACATCAAAAGGCAACAAGAGTACACTAACAAATACATCGAAAGGCAACAAGAGTACATCAACAACTTATGTAACGCAAAAAGTTCAACATTCCGTACATTTTCTAAACTAGGTATACAAAATTTGATAAAACATCTTCCACTTTTACTATCTTAAACAACCATGAACTTTGGTAAAATGTCTTACCTTCTTATCACATTTTTCTATGTTTCTTCGACAAAGTAGAAACACGGTAATCTTCACTTCTTTCCAAGACCCTACCTGAAATGACATTGTTCTCATTGTGCAAGATAAGTGATTTCTTATAATTCAGAACATAAAACGAGGGACCGATACCTTGAATACCAAGATCCCTATTTTCTCCATTATTTGGATCATAAGAAACCGGATTATTGTTGCAACTTGTAATCAAAACTTCACCATTGATCCTAAATCCAACTAATTGCTCCATATCCCCAATCAAATTTATACGATACAATTTACTTCAAGAATAAAAATCTCCATACTACTTCATCACCCATATTTCACATGACACACGTTTTCTCTCCCTCACAAAGCTAATCTAATAGTGTCGTTTGGAATAGGGGCGGCTCAAGTAATGGAGGAAGCGGGTTTCACCTATGCGCACATATTGCGATCAACATGCTTCTCAATGAAAGTTATGTATACAAAACTTAGAGGTACTTATCAGAAAGCACATTGATGGAGACTTAAATGCAATAATTCTGGAAAATTCAAATGAATTTTCGTACTCTATTTAACAATTTTCAATAGACTATACATTAGAGATCGATTGTTGAAGTGAAAGTTGATTGATCGGAATCTCAGCCCTTTGTGTGAAGCACAAGAGGAATCAATTGATCACTTGTTTTAAAATGCTGTTTTTATTGGTGCAGTTTGGAACAAGACATAATAAGCGCAATGAAATGGATAAAGAAAGTGTGTTAGATTGAGACTCGTACTAATGGGAAGAATGCACATACTGAACTAGTTAGGACCACTATAGTTGGCACAGTGTATATGAATATGGCAGGAAGGGAATTGTCAAGTTTATTAGGCCAAGAAGAGAACCATTGCGGTTGGTGATGATGCGAGGTAGCTTGAAGGCCAAGTTAACTAGCATAATTGCGAAATTTAACTACTATCCATAAACTAGCTCCTGTTTAGATATTTTGGGATTATATCCAACAATCAGATACTTTGTACATAATTTCCTATTTTGATATATAAAATGTCTTTATTACCAAAAATATATATTCATTAGTCTTTTAGAAATAAACAATTTTTTCATGAAAGTATACAAAATATTTATAATTATTTATAAAAAATTAATAAAATTTGTGTATATAATTTCCTTTTTTTTTGGTAAAAAAATTGTTGAAATAGCTGTCCTCGGAAGGTTGAATTTGTAAATTTTCCAAATGAGTAGCAGTCCAGCAATGAGAATGAACAGTAAGGCGAGCAAAAGGAGCACGAGATACAAAATATTTTCTAAAACGCTGGACAAACATTTCTATCATATCTAATAAGTCCTCTGGGATAATGCTAAACGGTCAGAAAATTTGGCCAGAAATTTCAAAAATCTTTAATATCTTTTTTATTTTAAAATCAACTGATCTTTTCTGCATTTTTTTATTAAAAGGATAAAAATGTTTAAAAAGATAAAATAACATAGGTAAAATACTATTCTGGCCAAAAGGATTTTTCCGTATCTAAATATATTACACCTAATTTGACTCGCGTGTATCTAAGATATATGTATCTGAGCCATCAAATACATGTCATCCGAAACAGTTAACTGGCGAAAAAATGTAATTTCGTTGTTTTAGCGAGTAATTAGCACCAATAATGATATGTTTTATGTCATCTCCTCAAAAAACAATGCACAAAGCCAGTTGCAGATATAAAGTGAAGTGCAATAGAAAAATACTCCTTATTAATGTAATGATAAATCATATTACGATGTACAAATTAATGTTACAAGAAGATAAAATTAGAAAAAAAAACACTCAATTCATTTCATTTCATCTCCCCTAATTCACTTTCTATCTTGGCATTCCATTCCAGCTCATGCATCCAACTTTTTACGCCGCTCTTCATATGATGCTGGGAAATGTTCCAAGGTTAGTTGAGATCAAACCACGATGATCACCATTATGTGTAAGCAAAATACATAAGGTCCCCTCCTAACTTGCATCCTTTTTTAAAAAGTAGGACCTAAAATTTGCGGAAGTCCTATGACTCCACGAAACCATTTTCAATCACAATAAATACACTTTTTTGACCCATTTTAAGAGCATGTATAATCTCACATTTGAGGGGCGCGTGAATGAGTAAAAAGGGAACAACTGATAGTTGGGGTATGAAACTCGCATAGAAGTGATAGTTGAGGTGTTTTTGACCATTAACTCTTTTCAAGAACATGTTAATATTGATGTTTATAGCACAGTCAAAAGTCCCAAATTCAAGCAAGTTTTATCAAATGAATGAGAAGAGATAAAAGATCCAGAAGAACTCACGCTCAGTTGGTCGAGACAATAGAGGAATGTGGGAAGCTCCTTTCTTCTTAGTATGGTCACTTGATATATTGTTGTCTAAAAATTGAAAATTCAATCAGAATTATTTTACTTACTAAGAAAAACAAGTTCTATAGCTTAGAAATATGTTGTAGGTGGAAAATGTCTATAAAAAATTCAAGTACAAGTACTGAATGACCTACCAATTTCAATACATGATGAGTTTAGCAAAGCTTCATGAAAAATTGCGGATTGAATTTTATAACTTCGGCATTCCCGCTCCAAATGTTCATTCAAAGCCTGCTTTGTATCTGGGGAAAATGTCCACAAAAGTGTGTGTACGTTATCCAATTAGTGCAATAAAAGTTGTCAAACCAAAAAAAAAAACACATATGGTATAAATCACAACCAGGAACAAATATCAAATATTGACGTCTATTTTCCCCCAAAAACAGTCGCAGGAAAAGGAGAGAAGGGACTTGAGTAAAATGAAATCATAATCACAAAAGCATTCTTTTTGAACATTATATATAATCACAAAAAGCAATCTTTTGAAGAGAGGCCACTATGTTGTGACACCCACTAAAAGAAAAGAAAAAGATGTATATATTGGGTGAACTATAGCTCCTTATGGAACAAGTCCAGAAAAGAACGAATTATTGATGAATACCATTCAAAGAAATTGTTTATTATTTGGTACTACTACTTCAACATAATAGACTCGTAATCAAGTTCCCTATCAAACAAAGGAAAAAGAAAAGACTCACAATCAAGTTGACAATATCATCAGTCTACAGTGAATACAAAACAACAAATGCAATAGTGCCAAAGCTCCTCAATGAGATTAGAGTGCTGCTAATAGCAATTAATTAAGTTAATACCGGGTTATGTTAGGGAAAAATGGGTGAAGTTGATAACCCATACATCTATGCTGACAAGATCCAGGAAAAGAGAATGAACCATAAGAAACAATAAAATAAAACATGATTACCCTTATCTAACATCACGTAAAATAAAAACAGAGGAAATTTAGTTTAAGGATCCTAAAATTTCTTAGAAAGAAAAATGGAACTGATATAAGACTACAGAATTCTGGATATAAATACCATTCAAGTACCTGATGAACAAATAAATTTGAGACCTTCGAATTCACAGGATTGAAGAACTAGAGGTATTTCTGGAGCCATTGGGTACTGAGGTTTCCGTGGTGTTCTTTCTATATCCAGTAGCAAATCAATTACCTACGAATTACGATTTCATAATTGAAAAATGCCTTATGATAAGATACATGAATTAGAATACATCACCATAAGATCCATTCAACACAAAGGTTTTACATAGACAACCCTGAAAGCTATGTCCAATTAGGACGTTGAGGAAAATTTGAGAAACACGAGCAGTGCTTAAAAAATGGGTTGTGTGCATTTTACATATATCATAAAATCACGATTAAGCAAATTATCTATTTGTTTATTCATTTATTTTAAGATTGAGTCATCAAAGAGATTTTCACAGAGCAGAAAGCCCAACCTGCCCAAACCTCAATGGCATCAATCAACTATGAACAAACTGAAAAGGTCCATCAGATTCAAGAAGCATACAAGAACTACCCCAATTCTACTCACATGGTGGCGAGGACACAAAAAGCATTCTATAACAAGGTTGAGTAGACTTGGTTGACCAGTGACCTGGTATTATATATAATTATGGCAAACTCCACAAGCTGCTTCAGTTTTCATCACAAGATTGACAAAACTTTAGTTATTGTTCTAAAAGAAGCAAAAGGAAAAATCTCAAGTTCTCCAGAAAATGGATCACATCAATAGAAAGGTTTCAGCAACAGGTTTCAGAGAAAATATTGTTAGGACATGAATTTCGTACATTAGGGGACTCAAGACCCTGGCCAATCAGAAATAGTACGGCAACCATGCACCGGACTTGATGCCAAAGGAAAGCACTGCCTTTGATTTTCATAATCATGAGTTGATCAGCTTTCTCACTACAATAAAAAATACATAAAAGGCATGAAAAGCATTTCAATATGTATATCAGTATATGGGTTGTATTAAAAAGGCCAATAACCGGTTTCAGTAAGAAATTTTAGATGGTGAGCAAAAGAGTACATCATGTAGGAAGCTGCTCTAAATTGCTGATAACAAACTAGATAGAGTTCCTGTCCTAATTAATACTGAGTACTGACCATATCAACAAACTTAACACTACACAAACATGAAAATAACTAGACAAACGATACAAAATTAAGGAAAAATACCCAAAAACTCAAAGGCACTTGCCAAAAGAAGACAAAAGGACACAGATTTCAGCTAGTTTTAAGATCTCTAGATATTCATAAAATGTTACCAACAGTATCCAAAAGAAGGAAATGAAAAATAAAACAATCACCTATCCAACTATCCAATTGCATATTTACAAGTATTTGCAAATATTTCTGCATAATGTATGTCATGTGACAACGTAATCAGGGGAAAGCAGTATATGGGATTTCTCAATCTTCACATCACACGCCATCTTAAAATATAGATTAATACTCCTTAATATCAACTTTCATGGGAACAGATATAGTATTCCCTAACATCACTTATCTACTTAATGTAGCACCTTTCTTTGACTTTTTGAAACAAGAGTACCACAGATTCAAAGAAAACCATTACATAATTACGACCAAATCAGGAGTGGAAATAAGTCAAAGCGTTGTAAAAACTTCAAGAAGATCACACTGGTCAATTTATTAATCCTCTCTATACAAGTAGAGAATAAGTAGAAAAAGGGACACAAAGTAGAAAAAGCAGAGTGTCAAGCTAATAGTAGAAAACCTTTCATTGAAGGGGAGAATTTCAAACGATATTATGTGCCGCCGGTAGTTGTGCACATTGCCTGCATCCATTTTGCAAAAATTTCTGAAATCGTGTTCCCCTATGAATTTCTCAGCAGCAGTTTGCATGGCCTGTTGAGCAATTCAAGAGTGTTTAGCTGAAAATTGGAGTAAATCAGCATAACCAGGTCAACTGATTTCAGAAGGAAAGGTACACACTGTTATATTCAAGTTTCCCTGCCAAAAGAAGTACTTGTACACCCTGCTCAAACAACTGAACCTGCAATTATTGAAAGGCAAAAAGGCTGTAAAACTATAATGAAGAACTGAAAAAACTATGGTATAACTTCTCAACTTTGAGGAGATAAGGATGTCAAAGTTGACTTCAAGGGGATCCATGACATACTTTTTTCAGGTTTAGTCATGAGTGCACCTAATATACCTAGAGACTACATCCACTTGATAAATTGTGCCTTTGATAAGTTACCAAATAGAGTTTAGCATTGCTCATTTTCACGAGAATTTGAGATCCCTAATAAGATTTTGTATGAAGGTTTAAGAGTTCCCCCATTTTAAATTTAACAACATCAAACCACCCAGTGTAATCCCACAGGTGGGGTCAGAGGAGGGTAAAGTGTATGCAAACCTTACCCCCTACCTTGTGGATTGTATTCAAAACCTCATATGCTACTTCAATGCGTTTTTTTGGGGGTAATGGTGATGCCCGGACAATCTTGTGCACATCTCAACTATTGGACCTTGGTCTCCAAGGTTTGCACTCACTTCAGCAACCACTAGGCCACACCCTGCTAAATGCAAAATATTTCTGTCCTAGCTATTATCAAAAGGATGATACTATGTAGTCCAGTACACATACTGAAAGAAAGCATGACATTTTAGAAAGAGTTAGGTGTTTTTAAATGCTTTTAACAAACAAACACTAACTATCTAAAAGATTGCTGGGAGCAAAAGTTATAAAAGAAGTACAAACCTTGCACTGAAACCAACTGGAATAGGAGACCAACCCATAATGCGAATGTCATTTGGCAGAACTCGGTTTAGTACTCTTACATAGTCTATTTCTCCTAGGTGAAGAAAACGTAAAACTGTGTCAAAAGGTTAGTTATAACTGAAAATGGAACCAACAAATTGATATTAGGGAAGCCATAAGTAATAGAATTAGGAAGATTTGTCAATTTCTTTTTGCACATCTTTAGTAGTCAATGTGAATTAGACATATCTGTGCCTTGGTTTTGGTGAAAGATGCAAGGTCATTTATCAAAGTGCAATCTAAGTACTCCAACATAATCAATCTCTAAAGATGGCCACCTAACAGACAATAAAACAACACTACCAGAACTTGCATAGAAAGAAGAAAAGAGGCAACGTCGGGAAAATGGAAAGCAACTGATGTGTGCCGAATCTCATTACAGTAAGTACATGGCAGATGACAATCAGAAAGGCTAAACATAGTAGTACATTGAAAGGAGATATCAGCAGACCACATGATTCTTCAATAGAATTTTCCCCAGAATACTTATTGTCCCCTCTTGATTCCCTATGGTTTGACCTTAAGAACAGAGCAATCACCTGCAACAAGTATTTCATATGTTTTAAAAGACATAAAAAAGAGAGTGTTATCAAAGATGAGAAATGCAAAAAAGGGATAAGTTAGATTGAGGCTTTAAGCCAAAGCACAAATAAAGTTCGGGATTTATTAAAGGAACTAAGGAAGGCACAAACAAAGAAAAAGAATGAAATGAAATTAAAGAATAATAATTATAATCATAAATAACAATTATATGGATAAAAGAATTAAGTTTCATGTTTTCTCTCTCTTGCGATATGTGTCAAATTATCAAAACAAAAAAAAAAACCATTGTCAAAATATTGGTTACCTTTTAGTGAACAAACATACAACAAATTAATTGCTCTTCAACTTACTTGGCCAACAGAGGAAACTCCCTTATCGGTTCTACCACATCGTGAGTATTGCAATTCCTTCTTGTCTCCAAATATGAGTCTTGTCCTCTCTAGAGCTTTGAAAAGTTCACCCTGCATGAAGAAACCATCAGCATGTGCAAACAAAATACTCTATTAAGATGCTAAAATGCAGACAATAGAGTCACCCAAGCGCTACCACTGGAGAGAAGAGCCACCAAAAGTCCAAAACAACTTGTGCAAAGATTAAATTGTTCAAATTGTGCAATACATGCAAGGAAACAATGTTCTCCCAGAAAAGCACCAGATTAATTCTTTCAGTAGCTTAAATCTCTCAATTTAAAGGACGGGAAACATGGATTATGATTTTAAAAAAGGAGTAAGACCATAACATGTTGAACATATTTTTGCATGTACTTGGTTAGTCTATATCCGTCACATTAAATGCTGGCCCAATTCTTAAAATAAAATCATCTCAGAGGAGAACATAAGACCTCAACAGTGGGATCCATTTGAGCCTCAGAAGCAAAACCATAAAACCTGTAATGCAGCATGAGAACACTGTTACCGTATAAACAAGGACTTGCTGATACTTGCATAAAGTAAACAAATGCAGACTCCAACTAAAATAGGATGGTAGAAACACAATGTACATGCACCTTCAGCTTAGTTAATACTTAAATCACACTTAATCTGCATAAGGTGAAAAGGTGACAGATCCACCGGCAACCATTAGCATTCCAGAATGAAATAAGGAGCTCCATCCTAATACTTCAGGGAACCACTAGAAAATCTATGTAGAGTTATTAACAGGGCCATTTGGAGTTAGGATCAGGATGCAGCTTAAGTTCGTTTTACATAACCCCTTCTCCGGGTGACATTAGATGTCTTCATCTCAGCTTCTAGATGAAATGTTGTAGAAGAAATTACTATAACAAAAGTGAAGTAATGCCAGATAAAAATATCAAAAATGTATTTCATGAATTAATCCACCTCTTTTAATATTCTATCTGATGAATTAGAACCATGCAATTCTTCTTCTTCTTTTTTCCCAATCTCAAATTGGAATTTTTTTCTAAATATGATTGAAACTCCTTCATGAAATTATATACCAAAGTATAAATGCCTTCTGATACGTGGCTCACTTTTGGGTGAAGTCAAATGTCAATTAACAAAATATGATCAGACAAGATGATGTTTGGTTAATGGATAAGATATCTTTTGTAATATTCTTATTGTTGGGAACTAAGAAGGACAAAGCCAGTGAATAAATCCAAATAACAATAAGTACCATCTTTGTTGCTTAAATTTGAAGTATTCAGCAGTTAAACCCAACTTAAAGATTAGATGCTACCTAAAGAGGGCTGTGTTTTAAGTATTGCCTTGTTTGAGGCTCTTTCAAAACTGAAATAAACTCTCCTGTACGAGAAATCTTGTCGAGGTTGCAAGATAAGCTTAACAGGAAATCAAGAATCCTTTCCCCTTTTTCTTCCAGGTGCATTTAGCTTTTCTTCAACTGTTTCCAATGTTAACACCTCCTTTATAGCCTAATTTTATGCTATATATTACGTTCACATCTATGGTCTGACGAAGACAGTAATGCCCTAAAGAGTTTATGAACTTAACATTTAGTAATCCACTGAAATTGTATGATCTCTTTGTTAACTCTTATATTCTTCTTTAGTAATCCACTGAAATTTGTGTGACTGATCTCTTTGTTACCTCTTATTTTCTTCTTTTGGTCCCTCTTGAGACCTTACATCCTTTGTGCTTAAGACTAACGAGATGGTTTTACAGAGTTAAAAGAAATTTAAGGACAAGTGAAAAGCCCAAATTTATCTTGTCCAAATAAATCTTTTATCAGTAAGCTGACTATTATCTTGCCCAAAATATTTTAAACCACTTTTAGCCTTTTTGCTTAAACTTTTTTGCTCTACTTCCAGTTCACACTTAACTAACTTAACTGCTATTGATGAAGACCCAATCCTACACAAATAGAATATGAATGTCTTTTGCATGTTCTCAACTAAGAACTTCCTTCCTCTCTTATCAGTGGCCACATTGACAATGCAATCCTACTAAACTACTAGCAAAATGTATACCTCAGACCAAAATACATGACTTTCAAAGCAACATATCTTTTCGAGTGATGCATCATTGCGCCATAACCTACAAACAAAACAGGAACGTTTCAGCAATCTCCATTTCGAATTACAGTATCAAAAAATGAAAGAGGAACATTTCAGCAGATTTCCAATTCAAATTACAGTATCAACTTGTAAAGATAGCTGGCATATTACATTTACACCTTAAAATAAAGTGATAGCTCATACAGTACATAAGAAAACCCATAGCTAAACCAAGGGTGTGGCCTAACGGTCAGTGAAGTGGGTTGAGCACCATGGGGTCTCAGGTTCAAATTCCATAAGAGACAAAAACACTACATGATTTCTTCCCATCTGTTCTAGCCTTGGTGGACAGAGTTACCTAGTATGTTTGTTGCTAGTGGAAGGTGATAGGTATCTCATGGAATTAGATGAGGTGTGCACAAGCTGGCCCGGACACCACGGTCATAAAAAAAGAAAAAAACGAAGCTCAGCAAATCAACTCTCTTCACTAATTTTAACACTTAACTACTTCAGGACACCCTTTCGACTTTCACATTGCATATAAAACTACAGCAATACATTCCAATAACCAAAAAAAAAATTATACAGACCTAAATCTCTGAGCTTATTTTTCTTCTTTCCATGACCTTCCAAAACTCCGTTCTTCAGAACACTTCCATTACCTTTATCCTTTGTCTAAATAGCAATAACAGCACATTAAAATTCACATAGAAAATTATAAATATATCTGAATACTATACCTTATCAAAAAAAAATCTGGATATTCTGTTGAAGTAGCAATAACCTCTTCGCAACTACAATTCGAAAGCTGAGCAGATAATTTAGCATTTTCAGATTCCAATTCCTGTTTTCCCAGTGGAAGATTTCAGCACAACAAACAGCGATAATGGAATATTAACTATTGTTTGAAGTCGGTTTTTTGAAAATTATCAACAAAAGGTTACCTTCATCCTGCTTCGAAGAGTCTCGAGTTCCGACTGAAGGGTTGCTACGAGGTCCATCTCCGGCGCCGGATTTTTCGTGGAGCTCCACACTTCAGATTCGGAGTTCCGACTATTTATATGGAGTTTGAGTTAACGCTTAGCTTGTTTTTTTTTATATACAACTTTATAAATTAGCTAATCAACATTTTATTTATAATTTTTCTTTCTAAATAGTTTTTGATTTTTGACTTATAATTTAAAAATACTTTTGGCTTATTTTTAATAATTTAGCTTAAATTGTTTATAAGCATTTTTTTAATTTACGCAAAAAAAAATTTAAAATGTTTAATTACTATTTTGGGTTAAAACATCTAAAATAAGTCAATTCAAATAGGCACTAATGACACAATGATATAATACTTTTGATTTGATCTTAACTGATATTTATGTCAATTAGATGCATGGATGTCGATTAAAGTAAAATTAAAGTAATCATTTATATATTATGCCTAACACAAATGTAAACTTAGACGAAATAATGAAATTTTTAAGGATTTAGACATGTATTTTCGCTAAAAGAATATATTATTTGTAATTGTTTTAGTTTTGGTTGAAATTTATATACAAAGATTTTGATTAATTTTTCTAATATTT
Organism: Solanum etuberosum; assembly: GCA_029582245.1. Lineage (NCBI taxonomy): Eukaryota > Viridiplantae > Streptophyta > Magnoliopsida > Solanales > Solanaceae > Solanum > Solanum etuberosum. Next base: position 49,642 of record JAJONR010003906.1, on the reverse strand, counting down.
GTTTGTAATTAATAATGGAGCTAATTCATTTTATCTTTCTTAAATTATTGATTTTATATAAGATTTTGTTAATCTTAATTGTTTTTTAAATCTTCAATTGAAGCAAGGAATTGTAACATTATTATTGTATAAATTAGGTAAGCATTTGGAAAAGAATCAATTGCTTATATAATTGAGTATATCCATTAAAAGTACATTATCATCTAATACTTGCACGAATTTTCTTAACACTTTTATTTAATAATATTTAGAAATAAGTCTTAAGCCATTAATATAAAATTAATAACTTTATTAAGTGTTTACAAATGACTAGAAAAAAATTGTACAAACTAACATTATAAGGGGGTTGATTGAAGTTACCGTGAATAAGCTGAAAGAGGTTAGGAAGTAAACCTAAAAATAACATAATATTTGGAGTTCAAAATTTTGACAAATGAAAAGGATTGAATTCTTACGTTGTCCCTGTAAAATCATAAACTCAAAGAGTCTTTTCTTAATTCAAATTCAACATTTCTTTCTTTGAATTCTCACTTTAACAAGTTATCACGATTCAAGTTCATGAAACATATTATCCATTTTGCATCTAGGCAACGGCCTGCACAAATTTGTCTTTCGGGTTGTGCTACAAGATTGAGCCCCAAAACATGCATACCATGTGGATTTGAGTAATGCATTATAGAACTTTTCATTTTTATGTGAGATTCGCCTAAGATGTCATGTGTACCTCATCTTCAGAAGCTTGTTAGCCTAAAAGTATGTCAGTCTTTCTAGACTCACTCTCATTAGCCTATCTTCCATCAGAAATGTCACACAAGAATTGTATTGGAGTTCAAACTCATGAACAAAATCATTGAGTTCTCTTAGCTATACATTAAACTACAAACTTAAGTATGCGAATTTGTTATAATGTGGTTTAAACTTTTCAAGTATGCGAATTTGTTAGAATGTCAAATCCCATGAATTTATGGAGTTCGAACCTTTATAGGTTCAAACACTAGAAACAATTCATGGGTTTCAAAGAGGCACTAAAAGAATCATCGAATAAGAAGAAGAGCGTAGGTTTTTCGTGTTTAATTTAGAGGTATATTTTGTTCGAACTTATCATATAGTACTTAAATGTTAAATACTTTTAAAAATGTCATATTCCTCGTCACTGTTCGAAAAGTGGTTATTTACCATTTTATCAGTTTTACTTGCCCCTCAATTGGGCCGTAGACGTCAAATATTAGATGATTAAACCGAAAACAAAATAAAAAACTTTATGATAATGTTTTTTCTGTTATAATGACAGTTAGTAGACCATAAATTCCCGTTTCAAAAGGCGCAACCTTAGTAATCTCTGTCTATTTCCGCTCCATTAAGTGTTTCTCAGATCTCCTTAATTTGTTGTCTAACTGTTCCCATAATGACTATTTCTAAGCTAAACACACAATTATTCTAACCAAATAGTTGAAATAGTAGATTAATTAATACTTCAAGAATTTGAGCCTATTTTCTCTATTGCATATCTATTTTGTTGCAGCTTCAGGTACATTTACTATTTTGTACGAAAAATAATTTTGATCTTATATATATCGTCTTTGAGTGAAATAGCCAATTTATCGTACTCCAACTTGTAACACTATGTTCGAATTATCGATCAATTTGTATCAATCTCAAGGTTGATCGATCTCCTTTTTATAGGATCTTTGAAGCACTAATTATAATCAACGGATCGATCCAGAGGAACATTGCATAACTTTCTGCTGATTGGAGCTGATTTAGCAGAAAGACGGATATTCCTGACTGGTTACCAGACAATCACTTATTTACAAACTTCGTGTGGAATATAAGTTTCATGATATGATATTTCCTATATCCTACTTACAGGATTAGTAGTTCACAATATTTCTGTTGTGATATTTCGTTGTTTTTGAAGATGGATTTTACAGCAGGAAAGTTATCAAATGAACATAAAGAACAATTTCGATCTGCTTCAGAAAGTGCAGATCCATTAACAGTATCTGCATTACAGATATCTCCAAAATCACCGCGCTCTCCAAAATCTCCTAAGTCTCCAAGGTCTCCTGGTGATCGTCACAGCAAACATGGCTCAGACAGGGGAAGTCCACTTAAACATAAAAAAAGCTCACATTCTCCGCGAGATGGTCGTCCAAAGAAAGGTAAGTTGATAATTTCACAATTGCTTATTACATGCTTGATAATTTTCCTGTGACAAGATTATTCAGATCATCACGTTTAAACTATGGTAGACAAATGTTGGGTTTTGAAAGGTGTGAATGGAAAATGAACTTGTGACTTTTTTGAAAGGTTGTGATTTTTGTGAAGGATTGTGACTTTTTCGAAAGAATTGTGAAGGGCTGTGCTCTTTCCGATAAGGCACAATAAACACATGTTCACACTAACTACACTTTGTTGTCTATAAATAGAGATTTCCTTTTATTTTTTAATTTCTAAACTTCTTCTTTTGCTCAACTAAACCTAGTATTCTAGTCTACTTTGCTACCATTGAGTGATTTTTTGGTATTGATACACTGGTGAGTAAATATGTTTTTATCCTGGGAGATATATATTCCTTTAACCTCGGGTAATAATTTCGAAATTTCCGTAAGGAAAAACTGTGCATTCATTGGGCTCGATTTTCTTCTTATCAATATTGTTTCTGTTTTTGTTACAGATTCTGTTTTCTTTACTAGTTTTAATTTCTGATTTTGAAAACATGCTTTAAACTTTGTTGTTTATTATTTACGTAAAGTTATTGTTCTAAGTATTTTACTAATACAAATTTGATAACACATCAATAAGTAACATTGGATCAAGTTGTACTTCTCGTGATAGACTTTTATTTAAAACCTTGCACTCCAGTAATTAATATTAGATTCTGAACACATAATTTCAAAAGTACAATGAATTTAGTCGTAGCTCGTAGGAACATAAAGATTGAACACGTCCGCTGTTGATTTTCTTATATAACTTTCTTGCTACTTCTTTGTCTTGTCACTGAAACTTATGAAGATTTTTACTAATGGTATTTTGATCTATTTTCAACCATCTCTTCGCATAATATTTATGGTTATACAGGTGGTTGTGGAGGAAAAGGCACTTGGGGCGGATTAATGGATACTGATGATGTCCACGCTATTGACCCCAATGATCCAAACTACACCAGTAGTGAGGTATTTTAGCTATCATTCTTCAAAGCTTCATGAAATTAGTATTTTTGAGAAATAACACATTAAATTGAGGAAGAGGAGCCTTTGCAAGTTGGCATAACTGGGAAAGTTGTTCGTGTGATCAGGAGGTCACGGATTTGAACTGTAGAAACAGCCTCCTGCAGAAATGCAGGGTAAGGTTGCGTATGATAGACCCTTGTGGTTCAAGCTTAGTGCTTTTCTGACATATCAAATTGAGTTAGCTCTTCTTCTTTTTTTCCAGGATACTGAGAGAACAAGTACGAAAGATATGGTAGCAGCATTTGAGGAATACAAAAAGAAGGCTATAATATTAGTAGAAGAGTATTTTCAGAATGATGATATAACATCCACAGCAAATGAATTAAGAGAACTTGGGATGTCTTGTTATGACTTCTACTTTATTAAAAAGTTAGTATCAATGGCTATGGACAGACATGACAAAGAAAAAGAAATGGCAGCTGTTTTATTATCTGCTCTTTATGCTGAAGTTATCAAACCACAACAAGTCTACAAAGGTTTTAGTAAACTCTTGGAATCTGCTGATGATTTCATTGTAGACATACCAGATGCAATCGACATTCTCGCGTTGTTCATTGCAAGAGCAGTAGTTGATGATATACTTCCTCCTGCCTTTTTAGTAAAAGCAAATTCTTCTCTACCTAAAGATTCAAAGGGAATTGAGGTTATAAAAAGAGCTGAAAAAAGTTACCTTTCAGCTCCTTTACATGCTGAAATCATCGAGCGTCGATGGGGTGGAAGTAAGAATAAGACAGTTGAAGATGTGAAGGACAAGATCAACAACTTGCTTATTGAGTATGTTGTAAGTGGAGAGAAGAATGAGGCGTGTAGATGCATTAACGATTTGAATATGCGTTTTTTCCATCATGAAATTGTTAAGAGGGCTATTATCATGGCAATGGAAAAGCAACAAGCCGAAAGTCGCCTTTTGGACTTACTAAAGAAGACTACAGAAGAAGGCTTGATAAATTCAAGTCAATTATCAAAAGGGTTCAATAGGATTATTGACAATATCGACGACTTGTCACTTGATATACCAAATGCAAGGATGATTTTTCAGTCAATAATTTCTAAGGGAGCATCAGAGGGTTGGTTATGTATTTCATCTTTGAAGTCGTTATCGACACAACTAGAGAAACAAGAAATTGATGAAAAACTAGTGAAGGAATTCAAACTGAAAGCTCAATCCATGATCAAAGAGTACTTTTTGTCAGGTGATATTGTAGAAGTAAGTAGGATTCTAGAATCGGAGAACAGTTCGTGTTTGGCAGAACTAAACGCCATATTCGTTAAGAAGTTAATCACTTTAGCAATGGACAGGAAAAACAGAGAAAAAGAAATGGCTTCTGTTTTGTTATCATCTGTTTGTTTTCCAGCAGATGATGTGGTAAATGGCTTTGTAATGCTAATAGAAGCAGCAGATGATACAGCTTTAGACATTCCAATTGTCGTTGAGGACTTAGCGATGTTTTTGGCTAGAGCAGAAGTAGATGAAGTTTTAACTCCACAACACATGGAAGAGATTGGGAGTCAATTTTTCGAACCGAATTCAATAGGTAACAAAGTTGTACTAATGGCAAAATCTTTGCTAAAAGGTAGATTATCTGGTGAGAGAATACTAAGGTGTTGGGGTGGTGGTGGAAGTAGTACAAACGGATGGGCGATTGAAGATGTTAAGGATAAAATACGAAAATTATTAGAGGAATTTGAATCTGGAGGAGATGCAAAAGAAGCATATAGATGCATAAAGGACTTAGGTATGCCATTTTTTCATCATGAAGTTGTGAAGAAATCATTGGTGATTATAATTGAGAAGAAAAGTGAGAGGTTATGGGGTTTTCTCAAAGAGTGTTTTAGTATGGGACTTATAACTATGTATCAAATGACAAAAGGTTTTGCTAGAGTTGCAGAATCACTTGATGATTTGGCTTTAGATGTACCAGATGCTGAAAAACAATTTAAAGTTTATGTTGAAAGAGCTGAGGCTGAAGGATGGTTAGATTCCACTTTTAGTTTCAACAGACTTGGACATAATTCCATGGAAAATGGATTTTGTTGAATCATTTCTAAGGTACATTCTACTATTCTTTTAGTTACTTGAGCACAACTTTAGTGTGCATGTACTTTTCATCTATGTTGCTCGTACTCTTCAAAAATGCAATAGCATCCGTGTCAAACTCTCCGAAAAAAATTGCACTATATTTGGAGGATCTAACACGCCCTCATCGACATTTTTCAAGAGTACGAGGATTTGACATGCACTCATCACTACACCAAAAATGATTTTTAGCAACAATTAACTAACAACAATAGCTTAATTACCGCTAAATAGGTCTTTTTAGAGGCAATTACTAGTGACAATCACATTTTAGCACTCTTAGTAAATTCTCCTAAAGCCTATAGCGGCATTGAATCCAGTGGCAATTAACTAATGTCAGTAAAGGTTTTAGCAATCTTTGTTAATATGCATATTTATCGTCGCTAAAAGTTGTTTTCGTTAGAGTGTGTCCATATGTTAAACTTCAACCCTTCAAGTGGTTCATATATTTCACTAACTCAAATTTTAGGTTTATCTTTTCCTTTTCTTTCCAGGACCATATGGTGTGTAGCAACATCATCCAAATTGTTGTAGCAAAATGGATTTCTTTACATGGACAATAGAGGGATTATAAAGGAGGAGATTACCATGAATATGTTCTAAATTAATCGAAGTTGAGGAATTGCAGAGATGAAAGCCCACAAAAAGTGCTCAGCAGAAGAGATCAACTTGCATTATCTTTATATAATTATATTATATATACATGTCCATGTCCATTTTTGTTCTACTTAGACTCCACTTATGAGACTATACTAGATATGTTGTTGTTGTCATCGATTTTTGTGTTGAGACTAATAAATTGTTTCGTAGTGTGATTGAATTGTTACAGGTACTATTGAATCTTAAAGTACCATTATATTGAGCCAAATATACTGTCTTTTTTCCTTCTTGTATTCCAAAAAGAAAAGCTAGATAAGATCGTTTTTTGCTTGCTCATGTGAAGAGGTGATGCGTAGATGCTCAAGTAAGGAGGTGCGAGAGGCTATATAGCCGTTGGGCCAACAGCCACTTTCTGAAAAAGTGGCTCAACAGTCTAACCCAATAATAAAAAAATAAAAAATGTTACTGAGCCGATCCAGGCCCGTGCACCGGTGGGGCGCGTACCAGTCCCTTACCGGCTTGAGGATAAATAATATCCGGACGGGCCTTACCGACTTGAGGATAAATAATATCCGGACCGGCCCACCCCATTATTATAAGGGGCCGGCTGTCGGTTCGGGCCGGCCCAATTGACAGGCTTACATCCATGAGCTTAAAACATCATAGTTTAAAACTATATATTAGTATATCTTTAACTTTAGACAAGACGATAATTCATGTTGAAATAGGAGTTGAAGGAGATTTAATTGGGTTTGAACCTTTAGGAACACGTTTCTTGATGTCAAACTCGTACAATTTCTTTATATTTGATGGATGTTGTTTGAAAATCGGAGTTGGGGGAGATTTAATTGGATCCGAACCTTTAAGAACACGTCTCTTGATATCAAATTCGTACAAATTCTCTATATTTGATGGATATATTTGAAAACTGAAGTTGGAGGAGATTTAATTGGATCAGAACCTTTAGGAACACTTCTCTTGATGTGAAACTCGTACAATTTCTTTATATTTGATGGATGTTGTTTGAAAATCAAAGTTAGGGGAGATTTAATTGGATCTAAACCATTAGGAAATGTCTCTTGATATCAAACTCGTACAATTTTTCTATATTTAATGGATGATTTTTGAAAACTGGAGTTGAAGAAGATTTAATTAGATCAAAGCCTTTAGGAGCAAGTCGTTCGATAGAAGCACAATATCAAGATGTAAAAGATAACATTTTAAGGCTGATAATTGTAACTTGTAAGCATCTTTGCTATGACAAGCTCCATTTTCTATAGGAAGCTTAAAGCTTTAGAATGAGTGCATCAATATTTCTACATTGTGTATATAGCACTTATTTGCAACTTCTATTAAATCTTTCCAGGTAAGTATTAATTTTGTCAAAGTCTACTGAGTGCATCAATTTTTTTCTTCTTTATGTGAATAAATCAGTGCAATCTATTGAGATTGATATGTATAATTAAAAGAGGTGATACATTTTATATGATTAATTTAATTATTTAATAAATATATATGAGGGGGAAAATATCAAAATTTGACAAATCGCAATTTCAATGTTTAAATGAAATTTATTGACAAATTTAAAGAGTTATTAAAATTTGATTAGTTGCCAAAAATAAACAAATGAAAATATTGGTAATTTTCAAAGAAAAAGATATACTACGAACATGAAAACATTTTAGGAAAAATTTCTTACCATTTGAAAAAATTACAAAAATCTCTATTTTCCTCACCTTTTCTCCTATTTTTGGGTACATCACTCTTATTATTTGAACATGTGTGTCTTGTATCAACAAAGCTAATATATTGGAACGCGATGTATCGGGATGTTGAACGATATATCAATACAGGTTTGTCTTTATGTATCGAAACTTTGAGTGCTATATCAAAAATCCTTAAATTTAAAGGAATTTTTGAAATTTGGTATGGATGTGATGTAATTAGCTCTTAATACTATAAAATTTGTATAATTTTTACATTTTATTACCACGTATTGAACTCCAAAAAAGATTTATTTTTTTTAAAAAAATTTCTTTCCCATGGTCTGAGTCTATATTGAATCTCGACTAAATCAAACCGCATACTATAGACCCTTTAGAGTAACACTCTCAACATATTTTTTTCTGACCAGAACTCAAATTCGAATCTCTGATTATGTGCAACAATATGTTGGTTCAAAAAAGCTTTTAAATTGACGCCTCCACCCCCTCCTCCTCCCCTCCGCCGAGTTCTCTCCCTTTTTTTTTTCTCTCTGTCATCGCCGGCCACTTAACGACGATCTCAATCATGGGAGAGATCGAAGAAGCATCCACCGGCGCCGACGAGATGTCTCCACTGTTACCGAACCCGAAAACCGACCCGATTCCGTCAACCCGGACTAAGTCTGTCAAGACCAAGGTCCCGGAGATCAAGGTCCATCTGTATAAGCAAGGGAAGGGTCCGATCGACGAATTCACGTCGTCCTTAGGTGGATGGGAGCAAGACCAGCTAGAGGTTCGTGATATTCTAGACAAATACGGATTCAAATCGGTCTATGCATTCAAACCGGAGACGGGCCGAGGTGTTCCTATCAGATTCAATCCCCGTAACGGCAGATCGATTCTAACCTATAGAGATGGATCCGAGATCCATATTGATGGAGAACCTAAGGTACAATCATCTCATACAATTCACAATTAAGTATATGGCATGTTATAATTTGTGCTCCTTATCTGATGTCCCATAATTTGTTTCTTTTGGACTTTATTGCACTATTGTTTGAGTTACATGTGATGAAATTCAGCTATATATTTTTTAGCAGTGGTGTCAGGGACGGCATGCCCTCACCTGGTTCTTGTTGCCTCCCACCAATATAGGTATTGGGTAACTCTATCCATCAAGTCTTCCATAGACAGGAAGAAATCACATACTAGTATTTTTTGACCTCCTGGTTCTCGTTCCACGACTACTAGTCACACCCTTGATGCTACAATTCAGATAGATTTCTTATTCACTTAGTAATAGTTTTGTTAGCGTGATAGTTATATAGGAATATAGGATTATAATCCATAATTTGTCATGCAATAAATATTTAATAAGCAATCATTATATAGTCAATAATATGTACCGAGAGTTCTATGATTTCTGAATTTTGATATTGCATGAATTGTTGTGTTGCCTAGATTAAGTGCATTTTGTGTCTTGTTAATACACATATAATTATCCCCTACTTTTAACAGAGGCGTATCTAGAGGGGGTTCCGTGGGTTCACGTGAACTCACGCTCCCCTCTCTAGATTATATATAGTAGTGTTATATTTTGTTTAAAAATATTTAAATATAAAGGTGTGAATCCACGTTAAAAGTAGCATATAATAATATGATGATGATTGGGTTCACCTCTCTAAGCAAAGATAGAAATTTAATTCTTATATCTATCTTATTTTTGCTGGTAACACCCCTCCAAGTGGTTATCGATAACACTTTTGGCGTTTTGATCAATTTTTCTTTTGTTTTTTTGCTTTAATCTTTCAAAAATTTAAAGTGCGGAACATTGGAAATTCCTAAAAAAAAATTAGCACGGTAAAATTTTATATAATTAAATCAAATGTGTATATTAAAATTTAAAACTAGTAGTATTATATATGTTGGACCTATAATTTTTAAATTTAACGGTTTAGTGTTAGGAACGTAAAGGTCAAATCGATCAAATTTATATCTTAGATGCATCTTTTCATAATAGTGCACCCATCCTTCCGAGTTCCTGGATACGCCTCTGCTACTTTCTCATAGATAAAATGATAGATAGATTTTCACATAACTCATGCAGGTATTATCAATACAGGAGTTTAATATTGAAAACCATAACATTGCAATAGTTATGCAGAGTTCTATACCAAAATTTGAACTTTTTATTAATGTCCCGGTGATTAAATTAGTATTGCAGCAGTTTATGTTGCAAAACAAGTGTAAATTAGTCATGTAGAATTTTATGTTGGTATCGTTTTCCGCTTATGCTGCCTACCAAACCATAAGTATCTCTTTAACTCTCTGTGAACTAGGATAGAGTTTGGCCAACTTTGAAGATCTATGAATAAGGAAAACTTGTCTCTTTTGAGACATATGGTAATATTGCATGAACGACACGGAGAAGATGAAATTTGGAAAAACATGATGTACTTTTGGGCAAATTGACATTTGGGATTGACACTAAACTCTAAAGATTGTACCATCAGTTTCTTGGCGATTTAAGTTTGGAGACAAATACAGTGCTTGGATATGATAGATCTTGAGTCTCTCGGAAGAAGTGGATTTGGCAGCAGGTGTAGGAGTTACCTGTATTTTGCACTTTATTTTTTCCAACTGGTAAATTTTGGATAGGAGTTATTAGTTGAGGACTGAAACTTAAATTAATGGTGATGGTACTCCTGTGATGTTTTGCTTACTCTATTACAGCCTGGCTGTGAGTGGTGAAGCTTTTAATTTTTGTTATCTTCACCTGTTTTTGAAAAATGTCATGTCATGTTCATCTTACTTAAACAAGACCAACCTAGAGCTTATTTGAGAAGTGTTGAGATTGGGTGGTTATCCACTTGTGGTTATCTCTTTCAAGAATGTGGTTAAGTATCCTTTAAGAAATGTCACAAGGTAAGAGTCAGGCTTGATTGTTCGAGCTAGAGAAAGAGTCTCTGACTTGTATACCTCTAGTGTGAGGCTTTGATATGTCCTGAAGGTCTTTTCCTTTTTAATGGATAAAGTTGATGTTTAGAGGGGAAATTAACCACTAGGGAAATTGATATACCTTATAAGGTTTACCAAGTAAGAAAGTATGGAAGGAACGATGTAATAATTCCAATTATATGAGCTGTATGTTCCTTATTTAAAAAAAGAAAATTTATATGTGACAGCTTTGTGATGTCTTACCTGTGTTAATGGAAAAATAGTTGTTTAATACTCACCTGTTTTCAATGGAAAAAGAATGATGTAGGCAGGAAATTAGCAACAACAACTGCGCCGCAGTCCCAAACAAGTTGTGGGATATTAACAGCCTGGGGAAATGCATTTTCTCTGTAGGTTTAGCAGACAACATATGGATCAATTAGACTACGAATTCCCACACCTTCTGATTTATGTTCATACGCAGTCTACTTTGTATTTCTTTTAGAAGGCTCAATTGTTGTTCATTGATTAGTCGTTTGAATGGATAAGCTTATATTTTCAAGGTCTCATCGAGTTCTTTCTATCTTTTAAAGAGCTCTTCCTCAGGCAATTTCCATTTTTTTTTTCTAGTGAGCTTTTTGTGATCAGAGCCTTCACAATACTTAATTTTAACATCAGAAATCAGAACTGAAACTGAGTATCTCTGGAAAGGAAGCAGAAACTGCCTAGTTGTGGAAGGTTAATGTGCTGAGTTTTGCAGTTTGGCATTTCAATGTCGAAAATTGGAATACCAAAATAGTCGTGCTCTTTATGTCAAATTGATCGTTCTGTAAACATCAGTAGAAACATGATCTGCAGTTACCCAGTTATATCTTGAATTGTTTGCAAGAGGTTTTCTTGAAATGCAATGTGAACTTTGGACCTTGTTGAACACTTCCCTGAAACTGTTGAAAGGATATCAAATTATGTTACTGCTGGTTCTCCTGAGCGCTTTCATTTGAAAACAAAAATTGGCAAACAGGAAGAGCTTATTTTAAGATAAATAAATTATTCTGTGAATCCCTTATCAGGGGAAAAAATCTTTATTTTAATATCCATGTTGAGATAAATAAGGTCCACATTGGCAGGCCCTAACAATGAGAGCATGAAAGGAAACTGAAGGGAACTGCTCTGCACTCTCGATAGTTAACTGAGATTAAATTGTCCTTTCTATATAAGCAAGTTGCATTTCTCAGTCCAAGAAAGCTGAACTAGATGTGAAAATGTCATAGAATGACTTTACCAAGGCATTCTTGTCACTAAAATGACCATATTTCACATGGTTCTTCACAAAATAGGTTGTTATATGCATAGATGTAATTCTAATAGTTTGTCGTCTTTGTTTATAGGACTCGTTGATACAACCTATTACCAGGATATTGGTTGGTGTTGCAGTGGTCACCATATTGATAGTAATGGTGATGAAAGAGTCTCCAGAATGGGCCAAAAAGTTGAACATCACTGGTGGTAATATCCCACCGTGGGTCCTGGCTGCTGCGGTTATCTTGTTCACACGCGTGAGGAAGAGGACTAAGGACTTCTTTGGAAAACGCCCGTGATGAACTGGTGCTTAAACCACATGCAACTGAATTTTCCCAAAAATTTCGCATGCTTTGTTTGTGCTTTATACTATAGTTTTTGGATTCACATGTTATATATAAGCTAATCTAATCTTATAATCCAGTCGTGTGCATGCCTTTCTTCCTCCTCTTTTTTTTCTTGTTGGAGAATTTTTTGCTATCACCGTGAATGGTCTGGCAATGACTGGATTCTAGATTGCTTTCTTGATGATGTTATACTGTGAAACGCGCATTCTCACCACGAGTGAGATGTATGAAAATAACACCTTGTCTCAAGCATGGGAAGATTTCTGGTCTGGGTAGGAGATGTTGGGTGGTGGGGGTGTGGAGCTATGTGGGTGGGGGTTAAAGATTTGGGTATATTTTGTACGGAGACAATACGTAAAAAATTCACTTATTTTTCGTAGAAAACATTTTTCTTCATATCAAACATACCTATTGTTGGATGGTGGGGAGAACTCAGAACAGTATCACGGTAGAATGTCACTTGTGTAACTTGTTTTTCATATTACCATAAGAGAAATATTTTCTAAATTTTGATCAACCGAACACACCAATATACTATTTCAAAACATTTCATCAACTTTCTTTAAACTCTCAAACCGCGTTATTAATTTTGCTTACTGATTTTCTTGCACGTCCATTAGTTACAATGAGTCATTCAATAATTTCCTTTAATTTTCAGTCTTCTTCTTTTATCAAAAGTGGTGAATTTCTTCTTTTTGACCAAGGCCTTGTGTAAAAATGAGCCCAAATATCTATAATTGAGGAATAAAATCCCTTCTCCGATGAAATCGTCTTAATAACTCAAGAATCTTTTCATCGGAAAATAATATCAAAAAAATCATTCCGCCCTATTCATAATCATATAAGTGTTAGCGTATTAGGAATACATTATTCAAATTGTAATGGGTCATAAGAAATCATTTTCACAATTTATTACATTTGGGTCTATTTGTACATAGATTTTCACATGTACTCGGAACTAGAGTAATTGTTTTGATTGTTCAGTCTCAACTAATTCTTCAGTTGATTTTTGCCTACAAGTTGATGTTTACGTTTATTAGTAGGCGTTTGATCATAGATTTTCAATATTTTACACTTTATGAGGAGTTTATGAAGTTGAATTGAAGATAAAGTTGGAAAACAGGTTTAAAACACTTTTCTAAATTTGAAATTTTATTTCAAGTTGAATTTCAATTTTTTTATAACCAAACATTAATTCTGAAACAAACTAAAAAAATATTCAAGAGAAAAAGTAAAATAATTATCATAGTCAAACGGCTCGTTGTTATCATGAGCATATATATAATAGAAACAATGGTGAAAATATGACACCATCATGCCCTATTATTATTATTAGATTATAAATGTGAATTTTAAAGATGAGTGTAGTGTGAATCGGAAAATAGTGAAAAATAAAATGAATTAGAGAATCGAAATTTAACGAAGTTTTATTTTTGTAAAGTGTTCCTTATTGATGAGGGAAATCAAGGCTAATATACGAATTTAAAATATCTTTGGTGCTCCTTCAATATTTGTTTTGTTTCTTGATTATAAAGCAAAAACTAAATTATCAAAGAACTATTCGAAACACATTTTATAACACTATTATATGTTTTTGATACAAATAGACAATAACAAAAGTTGAAGTCCACTAGTCTATGTTCACATACCATAGCTAATTAATGTCAATTAAGGAAAATAAAATTGCATGAATGGTTCCATATAACTTTGATTTTTCCTTGTCAACCACGGCTCTAAACCCATCTCACACGTGAGATTTGCTTATTTCAAAGAATCTATTTTTCATGTGATAATACATTGTAGAGAAAATTTCATATATAGATGCACACTGACTGCTAAAGTCTTATCGGTATAGATCTTAGGAATATTTACAAAGACTACAAAATGCCTTTAAAAAACATATTTAGTGGCAATTAAGTTATTATCATTACTAAATTACCGCTATATAAAAATCATTTTTAGTATAGTGATATAATAATAGTTGATTTCAAAATTTAGTGGAATATATTGTATTCGCACATAAATGAGATACACTTATTCTCACCAAGGGAGATACATTGTATCTGTGTCGCTATATGTAATATGATGCTTGTATTTTATGAGATACGCATGTATCATTACGAGAAACACCCCACTCATCCTCCAAAATTACTTGTATGTCACTATATTTTATGAGATACACATATTTTCCAGACTTGAAATAAGAATAAGAATATAGGTGTATTTGTTACTAAATTCAAATTCTCGTTCTATATCGTATTTTTTTTTTAAAAGTATCGTTATTTTGAGTAAATATGAGTACCATATTTATTGTGTTCCGTAATTTTTCCTCATTTTTTTAATATTATAGCAATTCAAACAAAATAAATCATAAAAATCACAATGAACTCAATCGAATAATCATGTAAGGATTTCAGATCCGAAACTCTTTATTTTTAAGAAATCACTTACTCAATCGACTTGATCATTTGCGCAGATGCACACATGAGATACTTAACTTTCTCTAATTTGAGTGGATCAAGATCATCCTATTGAAGGGTAGTTGACCATACTTTTTTTTCCCTTTCCCACCAATCTCTCTTTTAATTTTCTAAGTGACGGCCTCTTAATTTTCCACAAACTAGTTCATCCAATTATAATAATATCTTAGGTCTAGAACCTCTTGACCAAACATGCATTATCGACATCTACTCCTCTAGCTCTAGCCCTGCTTATTGGGATTACTACTAAAAAAAAAACTATATTTTCATTGAAACATTCTACTGAAAAATGTTCGACGATTATTTATCGTAGATATTTTAATTATATTGAATCAATAAGAGAGAAAAAAGTTGTATTCTCACCTTGAAAAAAATAATTAGAAACTTCCCAGTATTTCAACGGGAATCTGTTTTTCACCTTTCACCATGTGTTTTCCCAATGAGCTACTGGATGAAAAAATATTATTTTATAACACAAATTTCTTATTAATTCGTGATCGAAAGAAATCCATCATTTTTAGAAGTGTATGTTTATTGTATCTATCTAAAAATTGAAAATATATAAAAGAAAATAATATAATTCTTGATTTTTCTAAAAAGTCATGCACGAACATTCTCTGTCTCCCCCTTTAACTTCTTTCATCTTGACATATTTCACACCCATGAGTTGATTTTTCTTTATTGAAATGTCAACTAAGTTCACTTTAAGTCGAAAGTAAATGGAGTAGTTGATTAGTAAAGTCAAAATGTGCGTCAAAATATTGTTATATCTATATCTACTATTTATATCATGGCAAATACAGATTTTTTTAAGCGATATCGATATTTAAAAATAAGTAACTGATATAATAATATTATATTAATAAAAACTATTCAAAGCGTACTGATAAAAACAAATCAAGTAAACTACAATAACTTATTATTGAGTCCAATTCCAAACTTCTATAATAGGATACAAATTGTATTTTAGTTCAACTAAACTCGATCATACGCTTGAGAAAATGGCTGTTTTATCCCGCAGTAAACTAAGGAAGTTCACTTGTTCAACATATGTCATTAATTAATACTTATATATTATTTCTACATATATTCTGATTTTTTTCAGAATTTTATATATATAATACTAAAAAAATTCAACGAAACAGTATCGATCGACACCCCTTGATATAGGATGGACTCCGTCCATGCATTTATAAAATATCGATACATTATATATATATAGATTGTATGTGAACAGTTATGTAAGAAGCCCTTGAGTTTTAAGTTCTAAGCTCAATTTTAGTCTAATATTACATATCCATATCACAAAGGAATTACTCATGCTAACTATTAAGTTGTGATGGGTAATTCACTATTTATAAATATCTTAAAGCTTAGTTTCATAATATATCATCATGTATATATCGTAAGTCGTAGTCACTTGCCATACATAAATACTTGTAGAAAACTTTTTAAATCATGTTTGACATCTTGTTTTTTTTAATATTCATGTTTGGATCGGTGATAAATGAATGAATTGAGTTGAATTTAGACAAATCAAGATTAATTGAAAATAAATAGACGAATTATTGACTGTTCAAAAGCTACTTAAAATACGGATCAATACTCAACAGTTCAATTCTCTAGTGTAATCTCAGTTCATGACATTAATATTAATTTTTTCTTCTAAGAATTTTCTTTTGATGTAAATGTTTACTCACTAGGTCGTATGTAGTGTTTACTTTGGTTTTTGAAGCGTGTCATTTGTTTGTAATTTGTCAACTAACGCCTATTAATTGCATAGGTGGTTCCTTTTTCTTTTGGTAAACGCGCATAAAATCGTTAAAAAAGGTCAATTTTTTTTTACTCAGAACTTTTAAAAACTAATCAATATTATTATAAACTTTTAAATTTCACAAGTGAAATTTTGTGACATTAACTTTGAATTTTTACTTGATGATTATAAGATTTGAATTTGAGCGACACTGAGCACGGCCGAACCCACACGCCTAATTTCATTTCCATCTCATAGATTTTCAACATTTAAGTTTTTAAACAAATAAATAAAAAAAAAAAAAGGTTTCACTTTTTATTTACAACGCGTCACGCTAGTTCGTACTTTAAAAAGGTGTATTTATAGACTATAGTCCACAATTAATTATTTAATATGACATATCGAGTCCAATTTGTGTTCACAAATTTTGGTTTGTTTTTGGTCATTTGTCACACTACTTTTAGCAACAAAAAACAGTGTAACTTGTACAGGTGAGGTCTTTATTCATCCATAAAAACTTAGTTAATTCCTTGAATTTTTCTAATTTTAGTGCATAGACTAAAATCATCCTATTTAAGGGTGGCTAATCCTCATAATTTTCACAAAATTAGTCAATCCAATTATCCTATTATCATGTCTAGAACCTTTTGACCAAATATATTATTCCAAGTTGAAGATTATACTGATGGAGTAATGTCATAGTCATATCTCTAAAAAAAATACACCTTTTCGATAGGGGTATGGATTACTCATGTTTGATTTTTTATGTATAATCAGTTGGGCTTATTGATTTTTAATTTTTTTTAAATATGTTATATCAATAATCAAATCAATAAGATACTTTTTGTCGGTTTTTTATTTAACCAATAGGAAAATGTTCATAAAATAATCATATAACTTCTCCAGTAATTTGGCACGACAAGACAATAATGTAACATTACAAAATGCTCATAAAATAGAAACAATAGTAACTAACATGAAAAGAAATATTCAAGTGCAACACAAATGAAAGAACTGGGACAATTATGTAAATTGAAGGCTAAAGGGCAAATGTAATAACCAATAAAGTATTAATATTAATATTTAATATTTACGTAGGGATAAAGTAGTAAATTACTATTATCGTAATGAGTTACAGTTTACCCAATAACTCAATATTAAAAAATTGATATCAAATCAGTAACCCAATAATTTTTTTATAAAACTATTAAGATCTCATTAACCCAATAACAATAACTGAATAACATTTTTTCAGTTCGGTTTATTGATTAGTTTGATATTTGCACTCTTACTTGTCGGACACTTTCAGACATGTTTCTCCTCTTTTTATCAATGATAAATGCAGTGTTTTCATAAAAACGATTAATCATATATATATAATATAATTTTTCAAAAAAAATAAATCAAATGAACCAATTTGTTCCTTTAGCTCCGCCCTTGCTTATTAGATTTATAAATTATAATGTCTTTTCAGAAAATTAAAAAATTATATGAAATAAATTATTTGATTTTTCTTGAAAGTCATACACACACATTCTCTCTATTTATTTATTTTTATAAAAAATATTATTCTGGCATGTTAGTGACATATGTCACGACTCATTTTGGACTTTAATTTTTCAATTGAAAGTAAATACATTTGATTTTTCTTTCTTTCTTTTTCCAACAAATTTATCAGTAAAGTCAAAAATGTGTGTAACCTAGATAAGCTCAGTTTATTTTATCATTAACTAATGTCAATTTATGACAAAGAATTGATTAGAACAGCTAGCAGAAGGTCAATTATCTCTTATTTTTTCCGTTTTTAAGTAATCCTCGTTCTATGCATTTTTAATTGTCATGTTATATTTTTCAAAAGTCGATTTGATTAATTTTTAATGTTAAATTAGATTGCATTAATTCGATATTTTAAACAAAAAATTTAGATATTCAAAACTATATGAAAAGTACTATAAATTGTAATTTATTGCATATCAATATAATGAAAAAATACATCATAAAATGTGAGTCAAAGTTCTTATAGTTTGAATATAAAAAAGGAAATCATGACAACTAAAAGCGGATGGAGGGAGTACTTCCTTCGTTGTTTTTAGTTGTCATAGTTTTTTTTTAAGAGTCAAACAATATGAATTTTGACTAACATTTTAAGATATATCGTTTTATTATATTGATTTGGAAAAAATTGTAATTTATAGTACTTTTTATATAGTTTTAGAATATATAATTTTTTTATTTTAAAATATGAAATTAATATAATCTGATTTAAATTTAAAATAATATATTTTTACTGCCCCATTTCTTGCATAGTATGTATCTAGATTATATTCAAACATTTTTAAATAATATTATTTTACTTATATTTCGATAACAAGAAAATAGTAATTTATCAAGTATAACATAATAATTTTAAAACCAATTATGGACATAAAAAAATAAAATTTATCAAGCAAATTTAAGTCCATGACATGATAATTTTGTAATCAGTTAATGGACAAAAATATTCCAAACTTCCCCTGTTTCTTTAATTATTTCATCATATGGTGACACAAGTAGAATGCCAATTATTAGATGACTAACCTGTATTTGTGTAAACGGAATAAAGCATCAAATTCTAATATTAATGGTATATATTCATTTCCCTTTTTACTAATTTAAAACCCCTTTAGACATAAACAATATTTTAATATTTACAAGTCCTAGTTAATTTGCTCATAATTAGTACAATATTTTTCACTATTTGAATTTCTAAGTGATATATTTTGAATTTCTTAATGAAAGTGTATTTTATTCAACTGAATTATTAGTTTCATTTCGGTCCATCTTCAACTATTCAAAAATATTTGATCAGGTAAATAAGCGTTAAGATATAAATTGAATGATATTTAAAAAAATAATTCAAACTTGAAATTAAAATTATATGTGGACATGCATGCATTTTACTTATTAAAAAAATTAAAGTTTTGTAAGTGAGGAATTTTTCACCAGAATTACTCATCTTCTAAAACTAACAAAATATATTTTTAATAATGTTGCGTGTCCAAAATATTTTAGTATACTTTTTTACTCAATAACGATAAAAAAAAAGTTTTGAATTTAATTTCTCGACTTACTTTTCTTTTAAATCAGTTCCAAAAGAATAATAGTTTCTATAATTAATACTTTAACAATTTGACTTTAAAATTTTTATTTTACCCTTAATGAAATAATTTATGATCACATAAATATCTATGACTTATTTTAAATCACAAATTTTGAATTATTTTTTTCTTAAACTCCGTGTTCAAGTCAAACTGTATCACATAAATTAGGACGGAGATAATACTTCTATTTAATTATTTCATCATATGGTGACATAAGATGAATGACACTTAAAAAAGTAACTTGAGAAACTCCATAGATACTACTAGGAAGGTGTTATGAAAGCTCATCAAACCCAAACCAAAGATTCACCACTATCTAAAATAGACTATATAAAACCATAGTATATATAAATTTATAATCAACACAAACCACATCTATCATATATTCTATCAAAGACTCTCTAAAGTCTTTCTTCTCAAAAATAATAATATTAGACCATGTTTGGCTCTTCCACTTACCAAGAAACAACAAATGTCATTTCTCATCAACATTATCAAACCATAAACCCTAATTTTTTTGCTTTTCATGATCCTCTCATCAACATGAATCAAGATTATGGTCATAACAATAATAATAAGTATCAAGATTTTGACACTTCATCATTTCTTGATTTGTTAGTTGATGGTGATCAAGAATATTATTCCAATTACTCAAATAATAGCTACAATAATGCTTCAATTTATTCAGAAAACCCCTTCATGCAACAAGAGATAAGTACTAGTACCTATAGTACTAGTGGAAACTCATCATCAACTAGTTCATTTGATCCCACACCAACACATGTTCACATGAATCATGAGTAAGTCACTAAACTACGTAGACAGAGCTGGAGTTAAGATTTTGAATTTACCATTATGAATATTAGAAAATGCATGCTATTGGATTCCGACTTAATTATTTATACTTAAAAGTGGATCTAGCTATAGCTTTTGAATTTTGTTGAACCTGGAATCGAAGTTGTAGTTTTGTCTCTATAATAAGTAGATTGAATAATAAGTATTGATAATTATTCAATGATTTTGATGGTTTATTTATTATTTACTTGTATGTTTGATTTTGATTTGTTTTTAAATAAATTCAAGCATGGGGATTGAGAAAGAAAAGAAAGGTGGAAAACATGCAATTGCTTTTAGAACAAAGACACAACTTGAGACCTTGGATGATGGATACAAATGGAGGAAATATGGGAAGAAGAAAGTGAAAACCAACATAAATCTAAGGTAAAACACTATTTTAGATGCTTAGATTTACATCAATTAAATAAATTATAATGTTTTGGCACAAATTAAGTCTTATTTCTTGATTCTCTAGTTTATGTATTATTTATTATTTACTATATTTGCTTTTAAAGGTGGACTATTTTAGAAAGATATATATTCTAGGATTATTTAATTAGAAACACTAAATATAACAAAAGCCAATTATTGGGTGCTAGCTAGAAGCCTTTGATATATGTTTACTTATTAAACATACAATTAGTAAAATCATAATCTCAAACTAATCGATTGAAATTCAACTTTTTTTCTGTAGTAGGCCTATCTAGAGAGAGAACTAGCAAGAGAAAAAAAATGTATAGATTGAGAAAATATATTTTATTTAATATATAATATATAGTGGTCCTATATATTATGGTCTAATTAGACTGCTCTATTGAGTCACATGATTATGAAAATGTTCTTTTCACCCCTAAAAAACTAAACATATGCTTATTATCCAAATAAATAGTTGTTTATTTATAAAAAGGGTGAGTTTATAAAATCTTTTTTATGTTCAGATTAGTTAAAATTCTTGAAAAATATTTTCTTTAAAAAAAAAAAAATTCTTAATTTTTTTAAATTCTTTTTTTAAGAAAAAGAGAAAA
Organism: Solanum etuberosum; assembly: GCA_029582245.1. NCBI lineage: Eukaryota > Viridiplantae > Streptophyta > Magnoliopsida > Solanales > Solanaceae > Solanum > Solanum etuberosum. Next base: position 28,211 of record JAJONR010003906.1, on the reverse strand, counting down.
TAAATTTCACAAGTAACATTCTATATTGATAATATTCACCACCCGTTAATACACCTCGTCTTCCCTATCCTCGTATCCCTTATCCCCACTACCCCATCACTACCTCCACCCCTATTCATATCACCCATAATATTTATCTAGATTATATATAAATGTATTTAAAATAATTTTTTTTTTATTTAGATAGCTAACACAAAATAAATTAAAAATCTACTTATTTCCTAGATATCATTGGCCATGAGAAAACAGTGCTTCATGCCTTCACTTAGAATCATTTCACAAATCATCTTTCAAAACAACTATTTTTTTTATGCCAAATCGATCTTTTGTATTTAAGAATATTTTTCAATACTTTAAACTGATAAGTTATTTATAATCGGCTAATCCAAACGAACTTGGAAGAATGAAAAGAATAATATTCTTGACGATCTACTTGTTAATTTACAATGGATATCTTGAAGACTTGACTAGTAAGTCCACCATTAATTTGTGCAGATATATGATGCATTTATTCTTGTCGGTTACGTATCAAATTTATTCCAATATATTTTAGATTCTTTTGACCTACTTTGACAACCATTCAGTTTATTAATTTAGTAACTTACCTAAATCACACAAAAATGAAATGGTATCGAAAGACTTACAATTTTTTGAAATTCATGTAAACCTTATTGAAAAATAGAATATAAATTATACTAATTAAATATAATTAAATTTTAATCATGTTACTTTATTAGCCTTTTGGTTTATTAGGAGTACTTTTTACTCTGGTTAGAGACATGTACTTCAATAGAAAATATTGAAAACTTGTATAATATATATTATTGTTATATAAATCGAATAATAGTACACCGAGATGTACTTAATTGAAGTGACGTGACGTGACGTGACATGAATATTGAGAATTTATATAGTCTGTTTCTTCATTTGATTATCTTGCTATTTTGTTGTCGTTATTTTTCTTTCAATTCTGCTTTGATTACATTTTTTTTTGAGTTGAACGTTTATCAAAAACAGTCTCTCTACCCCACAATACTTTCTACATTTTTCAAACCTCACTTATAGAAGAATTATACTGGATATATTATTGTTTCATAGTCGTCACAAGTCACAACCTTATTTGGAATTGAAGTATGGGATGAAGAAAAGTGTAAAAATATACTAATGATTTGTTTACAAATTGGGGAAATTAAATAGGAATTACTACAAGTGTTCAAGTGGAGATTGCAAAGTAAAGAAAAAGGTAGAAAGAGATGGAAATGATTCAAGATATTTGATGACTACATATGAAGGAAGGCACAATCATGAAAGTCCCTTTATCAGTTTTTGCAATGAAAAGCCAGTAAACAACTTTTTGAATGAATCATCTTCTTCCTATTGATCTTCTTGAGGAGAATAATCAAGACTTTTTTAATTTTATTAGAAATATTGTATGTCGTTTTATTTATGTACAATTATTTATATTTATAGGAAGAAAATATAAGTATTTTTTAATCACTCACTTGTGGTACATAATCATGTGTAATATAGAGATATTATGTTGTTATTTATACTTAGAAATATCTATTGTTCAATAAGTTATAAATTAGTATATATATATTGATAGTATAAAAGAAATATTGTTTATGTAATTTATTAGCAATGACAAATTTGACAATTGTTTTGGAGGTTATATATTAATTAGGTCTTATTTGTTTGTATTTAATGGTGTTTGAATCTAAGGTCATTAAGTACCTTTGTTTATATTAAGATTATTTGGTCGGAATAAGATTTTGAACCAAATCTTAATTTCATCAAGAGATATTCTTTACTATCGCTTTGTTCATAACCATCATCAATCATCACCATGAACTAATTCTGCCATTATAATCATCACCAATAATATTGATGATGTCGCTTACGACTAACTACATCTATCATCACAATCATCACTATCAACTAATATTGTTAATTGCTAATACATTTACCACATCCATCATTATAATTATATCCAATATCGTTGTTGCCGTCATCACTATCAACCACTACCACTATGGGCGACAATTCCTTCTACCAATTACCTCCTCCACCATCACAACTAGAGCGCATAATTGTCAACTACCATCATCAACCATCACATTTTCCAACCGCTACCAATATTATCGACTACTAACATCAATCAACCCCACCATTACAATCAACTATCACTATCGCGTCACTCACTACAACACCAAACACCTCCAACACATCCTCTTTTTCATTTATCATAATTGATAAACAAATTATAATTTGATTTATGTGATAAAAAATAATATATTTTATTTACTGATTATTTTATAAATTCAATTAATCAAAAACATTCAATTATAATTATATCTTCAGATTTTAATACCAATGAGGCAATGATGTTAGTATCTCTCAACTTTAACTTGACAATACGATCCAACTCAAGGCCCAATCACCGTGGGCTCACAAAGGACCACAGTGACATTAACGGGTCACTTGGTTTGCTGTCAAGTTATATAGAGATTAATAAATAAAATAAAAATATTTAAATGATAATTAATAATATAAGGATTATTTTATGATGATTAATAATAAAATAATTGTTATCCCGATGATTAATAATGAAGTTATAATTGTCACACAGTAGCTTCTTACTTAAAAAGATTTTTTAAAATTTTTAAATAGACTTTTTCTATGATTCTTGATACACATATTTTTATTTCATATTCTATCCCACGTAAAATAAAATAAAAACTTTCAAAAATATACAATTCAACACATTGCGCCTACATATCCATATTTTTTATTTTACACCTACATAACAATATATATACAAGTGTATAAAAATGTATCAACATTTTTATTAGACTTTTTCTATGATACTCAATACACATGTTTCTATTCTTAATAGACATGTTCTTATTTCATATTCTACTCCATGTAAAATAAGAAAAACTTTGAAAAATATAAAATTCAATACATTGCGCCTAGCCGTCTACATATCCACTTTTTTTAATTTATACCTATATAACAATTTCATTAATTCGTTAATATGCTCACGTTATGATAGATTATCTACGTCACTAACCCTTAAATAAATTGAGAGCAGAATTTGTAAGTAATCATTTTTTTTTTGTGTAATTTGAATTTTTTCCGTAATTACACTAATTTACATAATGATGTCCAAACACCCCCAACAAATCGATGTCTGAAAAATATCGAAATTGGCGCCGCTTTTCTCTGCTTTCTCTTTCTCTCTCTACAATCCCCTTTCTTCTGAAAATTGTCAACCCAGATTTGAAATCCCAAATTCCAAAAGGGGAAAAAAGGGTTCGCTTTTGATTTCTCTTTCGCCATGTCTATTCGTAGAAGAACCTTGCTTAAAGTTATCGTCCTTGGCGATAGTGGGTACGATCCATTTTCCTCTTCTCAATCTTCATTTCCAATTATTATTTTTTTTGCAAATTTGAGAAATTTCTGATCTCCGGTTAGTCATTTGGAAATAAATTGGAGTATACAGTGCTAATATAATTTCTCCTTTTTTTTTTTTGGTTTACAGGGTTGGTAAAACGTCATTAATGAATCAGTATCCTTTTCTACGACATTTCTAATTGTTGGAGGTCAAGTTTAATTTTTTGTTGAAAATATGAATTGGGTTTTACGAGTATTTCAGTTTCCTGTTGTTAGTTTTCAGAATTTAGTTAACTTATGAGTATCTATTTGAATTCTTGTTTTGGGTTCTTTTAATTACTGTATATTTGTTATTATTACTGTTTAAGAGCGCATTGTGTTTTTTTTCTTATAATTAAAGTAGTTGGAAATGTGGGTCTTTGACGGTTTGCAAAGATATGTTCACAAGAAGTTCAGTCAGCAATATAAAGCTACAATTGGAGCTGATTTCGTGACGAAGGAGCTTCAAATTGATGACAGGCTTGTTACACTCCAAGTGGGTTTCTTGGCTATTGATATTGTGAAAAATGTTTTATGGAATTATGCATTTACTCAATGTGTTTGTGTTCTGGTTTGGTAGATATGGGATACGGCTGGTCAAGAGAGATTCCAGAGTCTTGGGGTTGCATTTTATAGAGGTGCAGATTGCTGTGTTTTGGTCTATGATGTTAATGTAATGCGATCCTTTGATAACCTTGACAATTGGCATGAAGAATTTCTCAAACAGGTTGGGTGATTATTCTCTGTGGATTCATTTGGTTCAGTGATTTTTCTTATTTAGTAGCTTAGGGTATCCTGACTGCTTAGTGCTTATACATTGCTAAGAGTCATGTTATCAACAAGTAAGCAAATGCCTCTGAACGCTTAGTTAAACGCTTCTGAGACTGATTAATTCCTGCAAGTTTTTTTCCTGTTTAAGATCTTGATAGGTGAAGGATTTGGGATTATGTTGTGTATCTATAGAGTTTCATGTTTAAGTCTATACATTCAAATCTTAGTTGGACTACTTCTGATGTAACTTTGGAATTTATCATTTCCTCGTGAAAATATTGTCTTGTTGATTGTTGAATTAAGATAAGTTGTGCGATCCATGTTAACCAACATAATTTATTGATATGCAGGCTAATCCGCCAGACCCTAAAACATTTCCTTTCATATTACTGGGGAACAAGATTGATATAGATGGTGGAAATAGCCGAGTGGTAAGGCAATGGTAGTGGTAGACTTTTCAAATTATGGTCTCTGGATTGTGTGTAACACTTGCTCTTGATTGATCCTCTATGGATGTTTCCTTTTTTTCAATATTGTTCTCTCTCTGCAATAATTGTGATTGATTTGTCTTTTGCATGCTGAACAGGTTTCTGAGAAGAAAGCAAAGGAGTGGTGTACTTCAAAAGGGATACCTTACTTTGAGACATCAGCGAAAGAGGATATAAATGTTGATGCTGCATTCTTGTCTATTGCAAAAACTGCCTTGGCCAATGAGCACGAGCAGGATATGTGAGTTTTTGTGAATTTTCATGAATATAAACAACTCACTGTTGTTTGTTGCTTTTATGAGATATGGTGCTTACATACCTTGGAGCTTTGAAGTTAATAATAAGATGAGCTAACTCAAGGGATGAGCCCGAAGGTGCTAAGTGAATTTATTCTAACATGTGACCCCTCGAATGTACAAGAATGTCTGCTAGTGGAGTGCAATGAAACTAACATTAAGGGGATATTCAGAAGTTTTAAAAAATTCTGGAAGGGTGTGTGGCGGAAGTCACTTTTCAGGATAATGGTTTTCATGAGAAAGTCATATTCTGATATTCAGTTGACAGAGACATATAGTGGGGGGAAAATGACCTTCCTGATTTATGGTCGGAAGTGATTTACCCTAAAACTATCTAGACTTTAAACTTCATATCACTTGCTTCATCTAACACTTAGATATTGCTATTAATCTTAGTACTCAAATCTCATCAAAACACTTTCAGATTTACTAAGATTATTATTTATCTTTAATCTATTGTTTTCAAAATATACTTTTCACTTATCAACCAACACTAGAATTTATTTTCCAAGATAAGATTTTCCTTGGAAAATGACATGTGTCATTTAAAACACACTTGAAATGTTTGTTGATTTTGGACAAGATGTTTGTTTGATTTTGTTTTCTCAAAAAGTTTTTAGAAGAAAAAAGGCAAAACATATTAATAATCAAAAACCAAACAACAGGCTTAGAGTTATTTTAGGTTCAATAACCATTGTAACTTTGAAACAACAACCATTCTTGCACGTTTTGTTTTTCTTTAATTCCATATAACATTTCTGGGAAGGCTCTCGAAAAACCATTTCCAAGAAAAACTGCCCAAGGTCCATCTAAGAAACTCTCTTCTTGTTGCATGCAAAAGATATCTCTTTAATCATAGAGATTCTCCTTACTTTCATGTCAAGTTTATGATAACAATCACATGGAAAATTATGCAGGAGAGAGTTATATTGAAGACTAGACAAGTAGACATTAGAATATCTCTCGTAAGGCTAGATTATTTGAAGTGTAAAATCCATTAGTGGCAGAAAATGTGATAACAAGACTGTGAAATCAGTGTTTGATCTATCAAAAAGAAAGAGTAGTAGCATAGTACTTTAGCATAGTTAGGAGGAGTCTTTGGGATGCTGCCCTGCTGTATATTATATGTAAGTTGTCATGAATCTAGATAAGCAGTATAGTATTTTATAGCTACCGCTTACCACCTTCTTGGTGCTGGTGATACAGAAACAAATTACGTATAAAAAAATACGCCAATATCTGGTGATTTATTTTCAGAACCATTTTGTGGTCCATCTCAGTTCTTTTTGTGAAGACATAAAATCTGGGATAATATGAAATGAATCTTCACCACAGCATAGCAATGGCAATGTTCTGCAAGAAAGTCATTTCTAATAGACCCAATTGATGATTAGTACTTTAAATCTTGGAAAAACATCAATAAGCTTATAGCATAAACATTGCCTCGGGAGGAATAAGTGGGCTGGATAATACTTATCAGAAAGTATGTTTGTTGGCCTTTTGTAAGAGATGTTTTGCAGAAACTAATTATGATCTATTGCACGTATAGATGAAGAGCAAGACTGCCATAGTTCTTCTGAAGGTTCCAACATCTATCATGCTAGGGAGATGAATTAATTGTGCTTAGGTGGTGAATCTGAAATAGCTCTGAACACTGCTTCTTTACGTCCTTGTCTCTGTGACTCTTTTTTATTTTGATAAGGTAATATTATTTAAACAGTACCAAGAGGGTTTCAGGGGAAGTACAAGAGATCAGAATTTATGATTTCCTTACTGACTCAATGATCCCAAAAATTGCGCCATCTTCTCTAGAATGTAGCTTTTACATCAAAAATATAGATGTTATAGACAGTTAAACCTTACAAAGGAAATATGTTTATTCTTCCTTCAAAGCATCAACTTTTTTTAGCCACACAGTCTTATTGTCCAAATGATGCACATAGGGATAGTCTTCCAAGCCTCTATGTATCTATTGTCGACCTTCTGCTCTTGCCTGCATATTAGGGTCTTCCTTACATCCGTGGCCTGCTTAACTCCAAACAGGTGAACAAAGACCAAATCTGTCAGGTAAAGCTACAGAGCAGAAATATATGACTGCTGCTCTCCAGGGAACTATTGCAAAGAAACACCTGTTACAGAGTGAAAGACCCCTTCATGAGTAGGGACAGCACTGCCTGCTGTTTACTCATAGCTCATTCGGTGCATTTGACACAAAAAATTTGGTGAACTGTGATAGAATGGACACTTTATAGAAAATGAGTTCCTTTAACGGTCTACTGAATGTAATATGGGTGTGAAAGAAGACATATTCCTAATTATGCATTAAAAGGTGTGGCATAGTGGTCAATGAAGTGGGTTAGGACCATATAAGCTCAAATCGCAGCAGATATGTCCAAGCATTGGTGAATAGAGTTACCCAGTATCCGTGCTGGTGGGAGGTAGCAGGTACCCAGGAGTTAGTCAAAGTGCGGGCAAGTTGACCCAGACACCATGGTTTCGAGAAAAGATAGAAGAAATATTTCTGATTATTCAGCGGAAACAACATGCTGGATTCGTTCCTATTTGAGATCTTCACAAAAATGATGTAGGATGTAGAAAAACTTAGTTGATATTATGGTGCAAGGAATATTCAAGTACTTGTTTAGAAGGTATTTTCTATTGGTTCTTGTATCTGAGGTAAATGTTACGATAGCAAGTTGTTGGATATGAGAGCAAGGCATCCTCCAATATGCTAACAGGAACCAGTCACATGTCAAATGGTGACTTTATGTACAGTACTTAGTAGATCTTTGAAGGAATAACAAGTGTTGCTGTAGTTGAAGAACAAAAAAGCAAGTGTTGTTGTTAGAATATTTGTGGAATATTTACAAGAGTTGAGTTTTAAAGTTAGATAAGCAAAAGATCCATACAGGTACTAGCTAGTTAGAATTAATGTTATATGTTTGTGGAAGAATTTTGAGCATCCAAGCCAAAACCTTAAGGCAACGGTAGAGTGACCTAGGAAAATCTGAACCCCTTGGATACACTTGTACAATCAGTGAGGAACAAGTGTGTCCTCTTAACACAGTCTCAGATGTGTAACCCGGTTCTACGGTTTACACACATCGACTGAAAATTCTTTTTTTGTTTCTTTCAATTTGTGTACTCTTTATGGATAAGGTCCGCTTACAACCCACCCTCGCCAGACCTCACTTGTGGAACTATACTAGGTATGTTGTTGTTTTTAGGGGGAGAGAGAGGAGGCTCAACATGAGTAGGTCGAGTAGGGGGAGGCAAATTAGTGTGAAGATAATCAAGATATGACCTTGGGTCTAACTCAACCCAAAGACTAGTTGTTGAGGTGAGGATTGACCAAGTCCATAAAAGGAGACCACTAGCCCATTTTCCAATCAAAACTCAACCTCAGAATATAGCTCTTGAGGAGAATTGGCCGAGTCTATATAAGAAGACCACTAGCCATTTCCCAACCAATGTTGGACTCTCACTCACTCTAACAGACTCAACAAGCTAACATTTGGTTGGAGCAATGTTAGTGATTCTATGGGCTGAATTTGTGAAAGAGAGAAGCAAAGAGCGACTCCATGGGCTGGGTTGAGAGAATAAGCTTAAAGCGGCTCAATGGGATGAGTAAAGAGAGAAGCTCAAAGCATTACAGTAAGTAGAGAGATGATAATTGTGCAAAGGGGCTGACCAAAGTTTGGCTTTGATACCATGCGAAAGGATCTGAGTATCCAAACCAAAAGCTTAGTCGATGAATTAAGTACTTAGGCGGTGTCATTAAAGCCACTGCTTTGTCGCTTAAAGCAATGAGACGACGCGAAGCAAGGTGTCATTGTTTCACATGTAAAACAATGCACTTCAGAGAAGTGTGCACTTAAATTTATGATGCACAAAGTGATCCAAATGAGAAGTGACATGCTCCTTGAGTCTCAATTTTGGAGAGTTGGATTATATCCACATTATTGTATATGAGATGCTAAAATTAGTTATCTTGATTACATTTTGGTAATGCGCTTCACTTCTCACTTTTCGGGTCAAGTTCAATGAATCTTTTCATATGATTGCACTTTTTGCTTTTAAAAACACCGAGTTCAAGATATTATAAACCAATTTGGAAACCCTTACACAATCGATGAGATTGAAGGTCTGTATTCTCCAAAAAATTTTTTTTGATAAATATTATTGTTATAATACGCTTGGATAGAGATAAGTGTGAGAATTAGATGAACCTCTAGTTTTAGGAAGTTCCTAATTTACCTAAAAGACAATTTTGCCCCTCTGCTTTCATCTATTAGTTAAGTTTGTCCCTGGTTATACTATAGGGCCTAATATTTCCACCAAAGTATGCAAAAATACCTCTCTTTTTAACGGTTGTCCGCATACCTCACATTTGGGTGAGGTCAACGCCACATGGCATGCCACCTCACCGCCAAATTTTCGTTCTTTTTCCTTTTCTTCTTTTCCTTTAACTTTTTCTCTCTTACTTTTCTTCTTCACAAACTTTTTTTTACTTTTCTTCTTTTTTTCCAATGGCATCCATCACTTTCCCATAACTATTCCTCAGTGGCATCTCTTCCCCGATAACCCATGAACAGTGTTTTGGACGGCGAAAGGCGACAAGGTCTTCCTGCCACAAGGCGAGGCGAGCGGCGAGGCTCGCCTTTTGTCGCGATGGCGTCGCCTTTTGAAGATCGCCTCGCCTCGCCTCTCGCCATTGGCGACAAGGCGATCGCCTTTCACAACACTGCCCATGAAACTCACCAATTCCCGTTTTCCTCATTCATAACAACCTCTTTCTCTCTGTATACCAAAGTCCAGTAACCCACAAAATTAAAAATCAGGAAAAAAAACAAAAAAGGAAGGTTCATTAATAGATACATATGCATCAAACACAACTATTATGAAATAAAATCTAAAAATGGTACCTTCAGGAAAGGAATAGCACTAAAACTCCAAATTTCTTCCTTGTATATGGCTATGGAAGTTTGAAGTTCGATTCTCTGAAAAATAGATATCAAAGAAAAATAAAATGAACACGCAGATGGCTATCCTTATAGACGCTACAGAAAGAAAGTTTCCTTTCATTAGAAATAAATATGAGCAAGAGTAATGACTATTTGAGGGGAATGATAATGGTGCTTTTACTGTTAGTGGATATGGCAATTTGGTGAGATATTGAAGAAGGATTGGTGGTGTTTTAGGGAACAAAGATAATATTGGAGCTCGAGGGAGAAGAAATAGAGCACCGAGAAAATGGTGAGTTTCATGTGTTACTGGGGAAGATGCCAGTGAGATATAGCTATGGGAAAGTGATGGATGCCATTGGAAAAAGAGGAGAAGAAAAGAAGTTTGTGAAGAAGAAAGAGAAGGAAAAAGAAAGAATAAAAATTTAGCGGTGAGGTGGCATGCCACATGGCATCCACCTGACCCAAATGTCAGGCCATGTGGACAACCGTTGAAAAGGGGTATTTTTTCATACTTTGGTAATGCGGAGACATATTTGTCCCTATAGTATAACTAGTGACAAACTCAACTAATAAATAAAAGTAGAAGGGTATTTTTAACCCTTTTCCCAAGAATGAAATAGGGCTAACAGAGTGGAATGAACATAGAAGATTCGCATCAGCAACACCAACTAATTTGGGATAAGGGCTTTGTTGATTGATTGAGTGATATATTTCAGGACCTACTAGTTTAGAATAGGATGCTTTTGCAAAGGAGGCGATGTTTGCAAAACAATAGATTCATAAATGTTTTTTGATGTTTTTCAAGCTTTATTTCTAGTTGAAAGCTACAGTCCTTGAGTTAATGCCGATGAAATCAATGGGTTCATAAATCCATTTATCCGTCTTTATGTGTAATGATCATTGAGTTAATGCCGATGAAATCAATGGGTTCATAAATCCATTTATCCGTCTTTATGTGTAATGATCTTACATTATTACTGTCTTGTTTGTTGATCTTTGACGGGCATATGAACCTTATTCTACTGGATTGTAATGATCTTACATTATTTCTGTCTTGTTTCTTGATCTTAGACGGGAATATGAACCTTATTCTAGTAGATGAAGTGATACACTTTTTAGCCCTATTCAGTTTGAAGTTTGTTAGCACTTTTGAATCTAATTTAATCATGCATTTTGGTAAATTTTGAGAACTTGTTGTCTATATTGATCTTGGGGTGACTGGCTGACTTTTGATGATCGACTCAAAAAGTAGGGTCGTCAACTAGATGTGCTCAACAGATTTTGTGTGTGACCTTTATGTTGGTTTGGGAGATTTAAATTTGTAGGACTTTGTTTGGTGTCACTAATTTACCTGCATAAAAATCTGATAGTGTCTAATAGAGACGATAATGTGATATCTTAGAGTTGATTATGCAGGCTTAACGGAGAAACTGTCTATTCACTAAAGAAGTGAGGGAGTAGCATCAGTTTTTCATAGATATAGTACATCTTAATGTTTTGTTTTCTTTAGCCTTTGTGGGATTCTGTGGTAGTTCAAAACTTAAGTAACTCTGACGTACGACCTGTATATACTGAAAGCATGTTTTTTCTGTTTTACAGATACTTCCAGGGCATTCCGGAGGCAGTTTCAGAGACGGAGCAAAGAGGTGGCTGTGCATGCTAAGGCAGATGTAGCAATTCGAGTGCCATACTTAATCCATGTTGTTGCCTAATATTCCTGCAACAGTATCATAACTCTCCGGCCATAGCCATTCTTTTGTACCCACTATTATATACTTCTATTTGATTTCTTCAGTGTTGTTTTGGGAAGAGAAACATCCTTTGTTACATTTCAGATACTGGAGGTAGAGAAACTCAGGAGGATTTCACTTAGTATTGCAGTTGGCTTTGACAAAGATTGTAACTGTGCATCTTTTTTTTTTTCTCCATTGGGTGGTTAGATTTTATTGTATAATCTGAAAGCTGTATTTTTCTACATCTACGTATAATATTGTGTTGGATTGGTAACTGCTACTGTGCTTCATTGCCATAAATTTTCAGTTACACCTAAATTACATGTAAAACCAAAAAAAGAAATGAATTTGATTTTTTATTATTTCAGAGAATCATTTTCTTCGTTGAAGAAAATTGAAATGAAAGAAATTCTAAAATAAGTAACTATTAGTTGAATGCCCTCAAAAATTTCTTTGCTTTCTACATTCACAGAGCGAATCACAAATAGTGTAAATATATTCCTTAGGGCATCTCCAACCTTGAATTTTATTTTACTCTCCAAATATAGAGTTCTTTATTTTTTCAGACAACCAACTTCAACCCAATTCTCTATTTTACCCTATAAAAATAATCTTTTTTTGTCTTCTTAATATTATATTATTATTTATTTTTTTACTTCATAATATAAATCATTTCTTTCTTTTACCCAAATAATTACTTTATATAATTTTCATGTGATATAAAATTTTATTTTATTCTAAATTTCTAAATAACATAACCACAATCGACAACAATTCTCTGGATCATAACTTAATTACATGCAACAAGAACAACAACGAATAATTAAAAAAGAAATCGACATTCACAATCGCAACAATTCTTTGGATCATATGTCTCTAAATTTTTTCCGATTAGTGCTAAATCTGGAAACGACTACCGGATTACTAAATTATTGTTGTGATAAATTAATTATTATGTTATGTATTGTATTGTATTTTATCTTGTATTTAAATTATTATGTTATGTTATGTATTAGTGTCAACCAATTTTCTTTTTTTAATATCTGGTACTATCTCAACTCTTAAATCATGATTTACAAATATAAATTAATTTCATTGTTAATAATTTCTTACATCATATTCATTTATTTGTCGTTTAAGATCATTTAAAAATTCATTTAAATATAATAATTATTATTATGATTAATTACTGATTAAATTGTTCCTATGTATTCCTTGAATTGGTGATTAATGATTACATGCCTTTCTTGAGCATTAAAGGTCGATTTTCAAAACATAAATAATGATCTTAAATAAAATTAATTATTATGTTATGTATTTGTATTTAAATTATTATGTTATGTTATGTATTGTTATCTTGTATTTAAATTATCATGTTATGTATTGTATTTTTAAATTAAATTTTTCATCTTATCATTTTAATTTGTGTATTCTTTATAGTGAAAATTAATAATAAAATCAAATTATATTGTTGACGAAAATTAGAAAAAATTAAAATACTATTAATTCGGGATGAAAGTAGTATATGTTAAAAAAATATATTTAAAAAAATATTATATTACATTTAAAAAGAATTATGAATATTAGATATTTAATTAATGACATTATATGTAAAATAATATGTTAATTAGAAAATAATATGAATAATAATAAAATATTGAAAAAAGTGAAATAGAGAGTATGAATAGTAGTTCTCCAAATTTGTAGAACTACTATTCAACTCTCTAAATATGAAGAATAGAGAGTGATATAACCCATCTTTATTTTACCCTCTATTCTCTATATTTTTAGACTTTAGAGGGTAAAATAGAGAATACCATCTCCAACCCATTTCATATTACTCTTTATTCTCTATTTATAGAAATGTGAATAGTAGTCTACTATTTACCTCTCTATTTCACTTTTTGATTAATTTAATATTATTTCTATTATATCATTTATTATGTGTATTATTTTTTAATATAATATAACATCTAAAAATATATTATTGACAAGTTACTATTTCCATCCGAATTAATAATTATTTTTAAAAAAAAATTGTTACTTTAAATATGCAATTTAAAATTATTTTAATATTATTTACATTATATAAGACTATCAATTAAGTCTTTAATATTTTGTAATTATTTTCTAAGTAATATAACATCTAAAAACATATTATTGATAAGTATACTACTTCCATCCCATTTGTAATTATTTTCTAAGTAATATAACATCTAAAAACATATTATTGATAAGTATACTACTTCCATCCCAAATTAACAATTTTTCTAATTTGATTTTTTTAATTTTTTTTTGTCACTTTAAATATGTAATTTAAAATTATAATTATTTTTCACTATGAAGAATGCATAAAATTTACATGATAATTCAAACAATCCACTTTTATGTTATAGTGATAAATTATTAAACTACACTTTTTTAATGAACATGAAAATACTTGATGCAATAGTTCAAAATAGAATAGGAAAAGTAAATTAGTATACGAAATAATTGGATACAAGATGAAATTGTTAATTTAAACAATTTTTAGCTATACATAAAAAAATAAGGATAAAAAGTTGCTCATTTTGAACTCCATAATGCATTAACAGAGCATTTATGGGAGCAACGTAATAATCTTGAAAGTTGAATATTTATGTAAAATTTAAAATAAATTTTACAATGATGCAATATTTATTATGTAATTGTATTTATCAATGATTTCACTTTTATTTGAATTGTTCGTTAATAATTAATATGCATTATATATAATATTTATTGCAATTTATGTTATTAGAAATTTAGAATAAAATATAATTTTAAATCAAATGAAGAATTTAAAAATATAATTTTATATTACATGAAGATTATATGGTGATTATTTGCAAAACAAAGAATTGATTTACATTATGAAATAAGAAAATGAAATAGAAATAAATTCCTTTTAAGTGAGTAAAATAAAGAATTAGATTGATCTGAAAAATAGAGAACTCTATATTTCGAAAATAAAATAGAAAACGAGATTGGAAATGTCTTAAGATTTTTAATTTTGATGATGATATATATGATAAACTGAGAATCAAATTACATACTCAAATTCGTTAAGGGTAGGTTTTTGAGCTTGTCAAGTATAATAAAAAAAAAAGTTATATTTGGTCAGGGTAACATGTTACTCCATCTGTCCCTAATTACTTGTCCACTTTTGAATTAACACATCTATTAAGAAAATAATGATTGATATAGTGAGTTTACCATTTTACCCCTATTAATTATGAAGTGGATGAACTAAAAAACTTGAATTTTTTAAGAAGTTCTACATTCTTCAAAGTAATTAATTGAGGATATAATAGATAATTTTTATTTTTATTTGTCAAAATGGACAAATAATTAGGCGCAAAAAGAAAAGAAAAGAAGAGAAATGAACAAGATATGAAGTTTAATTAGCTCCATCTGCTTTCCAGATAATCTGAAATGAGTGTGATGAATTCTTGTAGGTTGATGGCAGCAACCACGATAGATTCTTACATCCATGTGTTTCTAATATGGGTACGTCATGATTAATTTTGAGCTTCTCAATGTTTCATATGTGAACCTTTTTCTCTCAATTATGAAGTCGATTGCATTTTATTTGCTACAGTTTCACTAGTACAGAGTGTTTGAATTTGATATACCTACTATGTTAGAGGTTAGAGATATAACTAGTACGAACCATTTCAGCCTTGCTTCCCGCATTTTGTCTACCACGGAGGCTACTTCCACCCTGCCTTGTATTTATTCGTTCCTAATCTTGTCTCTTCTAAGATGCTCATACATCCATCTAAACATCCTCATTTCTGCTACTTTCATTTTCTGAACGTGCGAGTTCTTGACTGGCCAACACTCCATGTTGTACAACATAATTGGTCTAACAACAACCCTATAGAACTTACTTTAAGTCTCGATGACACATTCTTATCACATAGGACACCGAATGTTCAACCTCCATTTCATCCACCCCTCTCCAATACGACGTGCGACATCCTATCTTGACATTTCCTTAGATTGTAGAATCAAGATACTTGAAGCTTCCTCTCTTGGGAGATGACTTGTGTATCAATCCTCACTTCCCCATGCATCGCCTGTGATGCTATACTGAACTAGCACTCTATGTACTTTGAACTAGTCCTGCTCATCTTGAAGCCTTTAGACTCTAAGCTCTGTCTCCAAATCTTCCGTCTATCATTAACTCCGCCACTGAGAACTGGAAATTTACCCTTCAATATGACTCTCTGACGTTTGTGTCCTTACTAAAGTAAAACTAGCATCTTACAGTTTGTAATTTTTAATCCTTAGCCTTAGATTGATTTTTCTGTTGCACTTCATAGGAGCCCCTCCAGTGCTTGTTACAAATGCTACTGTAGAATGTCATCCTGCAGTTTAACCAAAACATTGATTAGTAATATGTTTTCAGCTGCTTTGTCAACAATTTTTAATCCTTTAGTTTTCAACCGCTTTATCAACAATTCTTTTGATTGACATTGGCCAGAATGCGTCGCATATTGTATGTTTCTCTGCTCTTATTTCCCAAAAGCAATGCTCTCATGTTTTGGTGTTGTGTTATCATATCAGTCCTAGGTTGTTTACAAGGAAATAAACTGGATTACTGCAATACCTTGGGCGGTGTTGCTAGTATGTTTTAGAAGGTATGCCACCCTTATTCCTGTATATAAAACAACTATACCGGCGATGGCTATCTTGCTTTTTAGTTTATATTATTCTTGTATGGCATCAGAAGGCCATGCTGTCATTGTCTTTCACAGTGTTCAATCAGTATCATGCATAAAATGTTTGTCAGTTTGATTACTATATATTCAGGCATGGCGATAACCTTTTCTTTATCCTATTCACAGCATTACTATATGTGGCTACATTCTATTGCAATTCCTGAAGTTTTCAACTCAGGAATCTTTACAGGATCCAATTTACTTTGTCCTATTACAACGCCAGAAAAAGTGAGTAGATATTTGCTCAAAGTTCGTATTTTATTCATAGTTTCTGCCTTCCCCTCCTCTCTTTGGAAACCAGGAAAAATAAAAGAGAAGAGTTTCAATTAAGATATGATGTTATAGTTCATAGTTGGAGAATGTATGTGCAAATGTTAAATTGTTGTTAACAAGAGTTGATCCTTGTTGTTTTTGCCTCAGTTTCGTGTCATGTCTATTGCTTTGTTCAGAGTAGGCTAGCGGTGAAAATATCTAGTAAAATGTGGTTCACAACATTTAAAGAAATGGAAGAACATAGCCCGTTCTGCAGTTTAACATTAAATCAAAAGCTAATTCTTTTTTACTCTTCATTGATCATATTGGTTAAGTCAAAGAAAGTAAAATGTGATACTTTGGCTTATCGAACTTTGTCCTTTGGTTTGAACAAGACTACGGCTCAAATGCCTCAATCCCCATTTCAGAAAATGAAGTTTTCAATTATAGGAAGAAAAAAAACCAGATTGTTCAACGAAATGTTGCATCCTCCATTTCTGTTTGAGAAATTACCAGTCGAATTCTTTAAAGATGTTCCTGGTTTATATATTAGATATATCTAATATCTTCTATTTTGTTAGAGTGGCAGCTATTTGTGTTAGTTTTCTTTCGGGAAATGACCTTAACTTATAATAATCTGATGATATAGGACTGAAGCAGAACAATGGAGGAAGTATTCTCTTTTAACTGCAAGAATTCTATCTCTTGCTTTGGGCAGTCTGATGCTAGGGACACTGATTTACATCCTTGTAACTTATATTTCTCCATTTCACAGAGATGCTTTCACTCCGTAAGTAATTTGTTTATTTATTTGTTCCTACTATTAATCAGATACCATCAATCTTGATTTTAGTTTTTCCTGGTCAAACAACATACCCAGTATCCGCAGGCCTTACCTCTACCTCAGAGTATTAAATTTCAATCAGAATTTTTGTATTAATTATCTCCTTGTTTTTTATAATCTACCGATGAAATACATTTGAAGTGAGTTCCTTCTTCCACTACATGGATTCACTATGTACAGGGCATTCTTAGGTCCTAGATTCAGGAAAACAGTATTAGCATTTCCTATCTCCATCCCTAGAAAATTGATTTCTTCTTTGTCCAAAGAGCTGTGATCTATCATTTGCAATTTTTTTTGAAAGTTCTCTGAAAAGCAAACTTCACAAGTTTGTGATGAAGTGATACATGTGCATCCCCATACATCAGCCTGTATACAGTTTCTTTGACATGCAATTTAAGAAGTCTTAATATCTGTGCAGGTGGATGTCAGCAACACTAATTGATTACTTCGTCATTGTTATTGCTCTCTCGGTAAGTTTTTCATTGTTTAGCTACCTTTGCTCTTAATCTCACTGGTATTAAGAAGATTTCTTCTCTGTGTGGCTTGATAAGGTAGTCAAAAGTTTGTGAAATACAATACTATGTTACAAAATCATTAGTTAGGATTTTTCATGTGATTTTTTTCAGGTCTGGGTAGCATATAAGGAATCAAGTAGGCTAAGTGCAGCTTTTTGGATAATACCAATTATTTTGTGTGGCAGGTACATTTTGATGTTGTATTTATTCTAATATAGTGCATAAATGGTATCAGTTTGCAGTTAGCTTCATCGATATGTCATCTTTTTTGTTGCTCTATATGGGTGAGAGCAAGATATGATATATTACAACAGCTTTTTTTGGGACTATAATTATATCTAATTCATGTTTTATGTTGATTTTCTCAGCCCCATCACATGTGCCTATATTGCTCTTCAGCTTTTCAGTCTCTCATCTGAAGATCGCGTCTACCTTGTTCTTTTCAGCAGCCACAACAGGCAAGTTTGTGCACCATCTGTTTAGGCGTCTTCTCCTCGTTATGGCATAGATATTTTGTGTGCATCCCTGTGAAAAAGCAAATTAAGAAGATATTACATCCTGTTGATTCTGCAGTTGCAACAATAATGCTTGTACTACTGCTTTTTAAGAAGAAAAAGAACCTCCCTGATATCCTTGTCCTAGTCAAAGTTGTACCATATTAAAAAAGGTTCCTTTTGTTGGTGCAAGTGAGTAGTGACTGAACAATCTCAAGACTGGTAATAGAATGGAAGTCTATAGAATACGGAGTTTTTCATGTTCTTTTAACTCAATATGGTCTACATTTCTGAATGTGTGTCACCAAGGCTTAAAGGTAAGTTACAAAAGGGTGGTCAGACCTACTTTGTTGTATATATGGGGCATAGTGTTGGTCAGTTAAGAACGCACACGTTTCACGCACACATTTCAAAAGATGAAGGTAGCAGAGATGAGGATGCTCATATGAATGTGTGGGGCATATTATAAGAGATGATTAGGAACTTCACGAAGTTATACAAGACAAGATTGAAGTGGCCTCCATAGGGGATAAGATGAGGGAAGCGAAACTAAGACGGTTCGGTTCGGACATGTGAAGAGGAGGAGCGCAGATGCACTAATGAGGAGGTGTGAGAGGTTTGCTATAGTAGGTTTCAGGAGAGGTAAAGATAGGCAAAAGAAGAACGGAAGGTAATTAGACAAGACATGAGACATTTTCAACTTACATAGCACATAACCCTAGATAGGAAGATTTTGAGGTCAAGGATAATGGTCGAACGATAATATAGGTAGTCGAACACTCTAGTATTAGTTAGTATATGTGTAGTATATATCTTGTTCTTCTAATTTTCACTATTACCTAGTTATTTTGCTATTTGCTGCCAGTTTTTTTCTTTCTATCATGCTTTGATTACATTTTGTTTTGAGCCGAACGTCTATCAGAAACAACCTCCTCTACCCCTCAAATATCTTATCTAACTTTAGCAATTCTATACACATTATAATGCATATTATTTTATTTTAGACTCACCTTGTGTTGTAATTGTTCTTTTAGGGAAGAAAAAAGAGGGTATAAAGGAACCTCTCAAACAGACAGCATAGGAGAGGGTCAAATGAGCAAGAAGCTATATGGTTGATTTGATCATTGGACTCTTTCGTCTTCTTTTTTTGTCTCAAATAAATATGTCAACAATATAAAGTTCCAATCTACATAGTGGAGCGGATCGGGTTGAAACTTAACGCGAAAAAATTCATCCAGTCCCGCCCCGCCCCGCCCCGCATAGCATGTTTTGTTTCGATTTCATTACGGTTACGATTACAAGAAATTTTGAAGTTTGAGAAAGTGACACAAAAATTCAGTGGACGTGGAGCAATGGCGTTCTCACATTTTCTCCCCTTTTCAATACGCTTCCTTTCTCTCTTCTGCAAATCTCGAAGACGAAGACCGAGTACTCAAAAATGGCAGCAACTTTAGCAATTGCATTAAAGAGTCTCTTCTCTGTGTTGGGATGTTTAATTACAGCCACCGTAATATACACCGTCGCCACTGACGGCCTCCCTTTCCGCATAGAACTCCTCACCCCGTATTTTCCTTTTCTCTCTCTGTCACACTAATTCTACTTTGGATTTCATTTTTTTTTGGATTATTAATGCTTCTGTTTGGATGAATTGGGGTTTGAATGTTTATCAGTACCAAAAATTGTTGAATTATGGAAACAGAAAGTCAAAAACCCTGTCTAAAAGCTTAAATTATTCAAAAAAGGATCACTTTTAGTTACATTTTTATATTTTGAACACCTAAACCTGATTTCTGTCTCCTCACCTTTACTAAAAGTTCAAGCTGCTAGAAACAAAATACTCTCTCGGTTTCAATTTGTTTGTCCTACTTTCCTTTTTAGTTATTTTATTAAAGAATGTCCCTTTCCATTTTTAGCAATTCTTTAATTCAAACTTTGCATGTGGCTTGTTTAAGATCACAAGATCAAATGATATTTTGATATATTCGACATATCTGTAGTTCAAAAGTGTTTTTTACTTTCTTAAACTTACTTCATACCAAGTTAAAACAGGATGAACAAATTGAAACGGGAATAACTTTTTTAGTTAATTATGTGTTAATTATCTTATAGTAGTCCCTCATTCTCATTTATGTGAACTTGTTACCGTATGGAGAGTCCAATATTTTTTATTTCAATCTCAAACTTCTCTTAAATATTTTGAATCATTAACTATGTTGACTTGTATTACTTTCCGTGTAGTTTACAAATATAGAAGTTTATTTTTTTTAAATTGAAGAATCTGTTCCCGAATTCATACTCAAAATAAGATTTTTGACCCTTGTACTCCGACAGAGGGAGTGACATTTTTTTTGAAAACGGTTAAGAAAAAGGAACTAACTTGAAATTGAGATTTTGACTTGATAAATAGTTTAGTTCCATCTGCTTTCCAGACAATCTGAAATGAGTGGTATGAATCTTGCAGGTGGATGGCAGCAACCCTGATAGATTTCTACATCCACGTGTTTATCATAGGGGTATGCCGTGATTAATATGCTTCAAAATGTTTCATATGCAACCCTTTATTCTGAAGTCGATTGCATTTTATGTGCTACAGTTTCATTAGCATTGGATATTAAGGAGAACATGTTGAATTTGATACACCTACTATGTTAGAAGTTTGAGATATAAATGGTATAAAAATAAGAGCTATAAATGGTATAAAGGTTAAGATTCTCAGACATTTGTGTCAATACTATAGAAGAATTAACCTCCTATAGTTTGCAGTTTTTAGTCCTTAGCCTTAGACTGAGATTTGAAGTTCTCCGTTGCACTTCATAGGAGCCCATGGGGTTGTGAAAATGCTACTATAGAATGTCATCCTGCAGTTTAAGCAAAACATTGATTAGGAAAATATCTAACCCTGTAGTTACCCTTCTTGGCTCTTTATTTTTTGCTGGGTTACATCTTTGAGGTCCTTTAGTTTTCAACTGCATTGTAAACAATCTTATTATTCCAAGACATTGGCCAGAATGCATAACATGTTACTATGTTTCTCTGCTCTTATCATCTAAAGGCAAAAGCAATGCTCTCATGTTTTGGTGTTGTGTTATCAGTCCTGGGTTGTCTACAAGGAATCAAACTGGATTACTGCAATACTTTGGGTGGTCTTGCTAGTATGTTTAGGAAGGTATGCCATCCTTATTCTTGTATATAGAACAACTTTGATGTACTTTTAGTTCAGATGATGACTGTTCTTCAAGCTTTCTCTTAGCATCTCTAATACGACTGAATTCTCAGGTTGAAAATTTTCACATATTTGAACAGTGTGACCAAATTTATTCTTCCCTTGGTTAGTACTGTAGTATATTCTCATGAAGAATGCTCTGATGGATTGTTATATTTATTCTTTTAGGGCTATAGGTCTCTATCTGTTGACACACACTGTTTTTTGTCTTCACCCATGGGCATTACAGTCTTAGGATTGATGTTCCCAATTATTTGTATCTTGTGTTCGCTGCTATGAATTCCCTTTGCATATAGATAACTTCCTTGATGATATACCCAGCCAATCAATCAATTGATCAACTATACCTCAAACTGAACTAGGTCCGTGATTTGAATCCTCTACATATTTCTCTCTATTTGGGCCCACGTCATTCCAATAGTAGCTAGAAGTTTGTCTTGTAAGGCAAAGTTCCAGAAGATCTCTAAATGTCACACTTATGAACCTAATATTTGTGCAACAGCATAACTTAAGCCTCAATGCACACTAGTTGGTATTATTGATTTGGATCTTTTCTTCCACGCTGTTCCTTTTTCAGATTTGCAATGATTCCTAGATTTTTTAGGTCTTTTCAGACAACCTCCTCCATGTGATTTTAGGTCTATCTCATCCCTTTCAGCACCTTCAATCACCATGTTACACCAGTTGACTGGTGATGTTTGATGTATTTTAGGTCTATCAAAGACAACTTTCTCTTACTATATCCTCTATGTGTGCAACTGCACCCTTTGTTTCTACATATATTCAATTTTGTATGACTGCACATTTACCTTGATGTCTTTTGGCATCTTGTATTGCATAAGATACAAATTTTCTTGTATTCTAGTGGCGATGACTGTCTTCCTTTTCAGTTTGTATTATCCTTGCATGGCATCAGAAGGCCATGTTGTCATTGCCCTTCACAAAGTTCAATCAATATCATGCATAAATATTTGTCATTTTGTGACTATATATTCAGGGACGGTGATAACATTCTCTCTACTCCCCTTACAGCATTGCTACATGTGGCTACATCGTTTTGCAATTTCTTAAGCTTTCAACTCAGGAATCTTTACAGGATCCAATTTACTTTGTCCTATTACGACGTCAGGAAAAGTGAGTAGATATTTGCACAAAGTTCTTTTTTCCTTCATAGTTTCTGTTTTTATTTCTCTCTTTGGAGACCAGAAAAAGGAAAAGAGAGAGTTCAATTGGAAATGATGTTTAGTTCATATATTTTCATGTATGCATGTCCAACTGTTTGAGGATACTCGTGAAACTGAAATATCATGCACTAGTTTGGTGTTTATTTGGAGAATATATTTGCAAGTGTAATAAATAACTGTTGTTAACAAGAGCTAACTCTTGTTGTTTTTGCTTCAGTTTCGTATCATGCCTGTTGTTTTGTTCAGAGTAGGCATGTAGTGAAAATATCTAGAAAATGTGGTTCTCAGAATAAAAGAAATGGAATTACATCTCTTCACAGGTCAAGACAATGGTGGAAACATAGCCTGTACTAGGTCTGGCATATTGTTGTTCATTGTTCATTGTTTTACTCTTCATTGATCATATACTTATAGTGGTAAAGTCAAAGAAGGTAAAATATCACACTTTGGCTTATCAAACTTTGGCATTTGTCTTGGACAAGACTAGGGTTCAAATGCCTCATCCCCATTTTGGAAAATGAATTTTTCAATCATAGGAAGAAAACAGATTAGTCAACGAAATGTTGCATCCTCCATTTGTGCAGGAGAAATTACCAGTTGAATACTTTAAATATGTGCCTGGTTTATTTGTTAGATATATCTTCCATTTTGTTAGAAGAGTTAGATAAAAGGTAACTGTGACTTTAATGCTCTCTAAGTCGTTTAATTATTCTCATATTGTATGGTACGTTTGGATTTCATTTGGAAAAGCAACTAAAATCAAGTATTCTTAACAATTAAAAATACAAGTATTCTTATCAGCAATATACTAAAGAGATAAATTATTGGTGAATCATTTTGTTATTTAGTCATGAGTGTTTGCTTTAAATTTTATGGTACGTTTGGATTTCATTGGGAAAAGCAACTAAAATCAAGTATTCTTATCAATAAAAAATACAAGTATTCTTATCAGCAATATACTAAAGAGATACATTTTTGGTGAATCATTTTATTATTTAGTCACGAGTGTTGTCTTTCTCAGTACCTATTATGTAATATGTAGTAGCTTCCCAAAACAAAGTACTATAACGTATACCACTTCTTAAGTATATTGGCTTCTTTAATATATCAGTGATCCAAGATCTTTTAGTGGAATAACAATGGTGCTTCTAACTGCAAGTTGGATCATTCATACCATACTTTGTGTTTTCTAGTTACCCTTATTTTGGTTGTTTCTTTTGTACAAGACCCTGTTTTGTATTGCATTATCAGGGCATGTAGTTATGAACTGTATTAATAACCTACTCTTTGCAGAGAATAATTATACTAAAACTGTAACTGATACAGAGTGTTCCTTTAAAAAATAACATATGTAAGTGTTCATGGAGTTTGAAGTTTTCCTCATCAATGTTATATTACTGGCAGCTATACTTGTTAGTTTTCTTTGTGAAAATGACCTTAACTTATAATGATCTGATGAGATGTTGTGATTTAGGACTGAAACAGAACAACAGAGGAAATGTTCTCTTTTAACTGCAAGAATTCTATCTCCTGCTTTGGGCTGTCTGATGCTAGGGACATTGATTTACACCATTGTAACTGATGGTTCACCATTTCGCAGAGATGTTTTTACTTCGTAAGTTATTTGTTTATTTGTTCCTATTTTAAACAGATACCATCAACCTTGTTTTTTCTGGTCAAATGGAGACTGCTACCAATTTAGAGGATATTAGCATTGGCGGAGGACTTTGTCAGTACTTGAAAGTGTTGTTTGTTTTCTTGTTTGAACTATACTTAGATCTCCTTTCTGCTGCTTTCTAAATTGATGCACTTTATGGGGAAGTGGCATAAACCTCTCTTAACTGGAAGTTTTTGTGCTATTCTGGAGGAGAACTCCCTTTTCATTTATTCAATATCATATCAACATTTTATTTACTTAAGGAAGTATATATGTCTTTCCCGGAATGAGTTCCTAAATGAGAGAATATCTGTATTACAGTGATTCGGAGGTTGGGATAAGGTTACTGAAAATTACTTGTGCTCTTAAAATGTATAAAATTTCATCTAATAATATTGCCTTACTCATTTTGCATGACCAAGGACTATTGATGATTACTTACCTCATGCTAATCATTTAATCCTTATTTGTTTCTTACCGTGTAAACTTTAAATATTAAAACATATGACTAGACTGATCTATGGTGAGCTTTATAACTTTTCCCTACGTAACATGATACTACCTTTAGTGTGACATGTCAGATAAGATGGTATCTATGATATTTCAAACTCTATAATAGGAAGGGACGTGCTTCTCTGATGCTAAATTTCAATCAGAATTTTTCTATTAATTATCCTCTTTTTTGGTTTGTAAAGTCTAACCAATGGAATACTTTTGAAATTTGAAATGAGCTCTTTCTTCCACTACATGGATTCACTATGTACAGGGCATTTTTAGGGCCTAGATTCAGGAAAATTATCAGAATTTCCTATCTCTATTCTGGTTGATGACGTGCAACCCTAGAAAATTGTCTTCTTCTTTGTCCAAAGGGCTGCGGTCTATCATTTGCAAATTTTTTTGGAAGTTACTTCTGGAAAACAAACTTCATGAGTTTGTGCTGAAGTGATACATATGCATCCTCATACATCAGCCGATTATAAACTTCTGCTTGGTATAAGTCTTACTTTGACATGCAATTTAAGAAGTCAATATATGTGCAGGTGGCTGACAGCAACAGTAATTGATTTCTATGTAGGTGTTGTGGCTCTCTCGGTAAGCTCTTCACTGTTTATCTGCCTTTTTTTAAAATAAAAAAAAATTGGGGGAAGGGGAAGGAGAAATAAGGGAGGGGATTACAAGGTGGGAAATCAAACCCTCAACAAGAAGGTGAAAATTTAGGTAGTCAACAACTGAGCTACCAAGATTCCCCTCTGTTTAGCTACCTTTACTCTTATCTTACTGGTATTTGAAGATTTTTCTGTCTATAGCTTGATAAGGAAGTCTAAAGTTTGTAAAATTCGATATATGGCTAGGGCATGCAGCAACATACCATACACTTAGGTAATACAGTAATAGTTGACTACTAATTAGGTATCTTATCTTAGGCTAGGGCCAGTTGCTGCATTAGGTGTCAAAATCATCAGTTAGGTCTTTTCACGTGATTGTTGATCTTAGATGAGTTGCACTATTTTTTCAGGTTTGGGTTGCATATAAGGAATCAAGTTGGCTGAGTGCAGCTTTATGGATAATACTTATAATTTGTTCTGGCAGGTACGTTTTTTTTGTTGGATAATGCATAAATTGCACTCCCTCCATCCCATTTGATGTGATGTAGTTTGATTGGGCACGGAGTCTTAGATATATGGAAAGATTTTGCAATGTTTCAGAACTACTCTCTAAAATAAATAAAATTTTAAATATAAGTGTACACCTTTTGGACTTTTTGCCAAATAAATGGGATCCAACATGGGTAAAATGTTGATAGTGTCATTAAATATTTGCCAATTAAGGAAATATGTCAATTCTTTTTGGGCGAACTAGAAAGAAAAATGTGTCATATACATCGGAGCAGAGGGAGTATCAGTTTGAAGTTAGCTTCATCGGTACATCGTCTTATTTGTTGCTCTATGTAGGTGAGAGCAAAATATGAACTCTCATTCATATGTAATGGAATGAGGAGGAGTTCACATATATGTGTTTGCATGCCTTAATATGATTCTGAATGAGAAGGGGTTCCGTGAATTTGTCGAAATAACTAAACAGATCTTGCTTGTTTGCCAAGAAGTCAATTAATATTCCAGCCTTTGCCTATGGTAACAACTTCATTAACAACTAGTGTGCATTATTACCCTCTTTCTTGCATCAAGCTTTGAGTTTCTAGAGTTCTCCTAAACATGAGTTAATATTCCATCAAGAATAACCATAGTTCAATCTAGTTAGTATTTCCTAAACATGAATTTATATTCCTTCAACTGTATGACTGTAAAGGATGGCTTCATTATTTTCCATTGTGTTTCTTTTTCTCATGCCGGCAATTTTCTGGTCCCTCTAAAACTGATGGCACTTTTTCGGCTACATTTATCTGATATGTTGCAACAGTGTTTTTGGACCATAAGTATTATCTAATTCATGCTTTATGTTGATTTCCTCAGCATCAGCACATGTGCCTATATAGCTCTTCAGCTTTTCAGTCTCTCATCTCAAGATCCCGTCTACCTTGTTCTTTTCAGCAGCCGCAACAGGCAAGTTTGTGCACCATCTGTTTAAGCGTGCTCTCCTCGTTATGGCATAGATTTTGTTTGTTCGTCCTTGTGAACAATCAAATGAAGAGGATATTACTTCCTGTTAGCTCTGCAGCAACAACAATAATTTGTAGTACAGCAAAAATTCATCCTTGATAGATATCCTTGTTCTAGTCAAAGTTGAACCATATTTGGAATGTCCTTTCATTTGTGCAAGTGATTAATTCCTTCTTCTTTTGTTCATGGAATTTTACTAATTTTAAGTTTTCATTGCTTCTTAACAATTCTGTACACATTACAATGTTTTATTTTTGTTACTATTCTTATTAGGGCAGAAAAAGGGTATGAAGGAACGTCTCGAACAGAGAGCATTGGAGAGGGTCAATTGAGGAAGAAGCTTTGTGGTTGATTTGGTTTTGATTTCATAATTGGACTCTTTCATCATTTTTATTTTTGTAATAAATATGTTAACTAATAAACTTCTAATGTACATATGTCTCTGTAAAAGAATCAAAATCTTTTCTGTGATAATTATTTTGTGGGAAAATAATGTTTTGTTATTATTGATCGTATGTTAGCATAAAAACAAGGAAAATATGTACAAATTAGAACTATACAACAGGAAAAGTATTTAAGGATTAATGATGATGATATTGTACCTTGTGTGGGAGCAGAGTGGATAAAATGAATGCTCGCGTCCAAGGTTTTGTATGATAAAATTGTGTTACCAAAACTTAGATGTGTTGTATAGAGCGGAGTGTTGACGGTCAAGAACTCGCACACCCATCCAAATGATGCAAGTACATGGATGAGAATGTTGAGATAGATGTGTGGAAATACTAAGAGAGAAGATTAGGAAAATAGATGTGTGGAAATACTAAGAGAGAAGATTAGGAACATAGATATTGGAGGCAAGGTATGAGTAACCTCTGTGGAGGACAAGATGAGATTGAGATGGTTTGAATATGTTAAGAGGAAATGCACAGATGACTGAGATTGAGATGGTTTGAATATGTGAAGAGGAAATGCACAGATGACTCTCACCC